>JAUMHN010305940.1:0-18459 GCA_032360265.1 Heliamphora ciliata
TAAAATTAAATATTTTATGTAAGAAAAATTATCTTAATATTTTATTTGAGTTAAATATAAAAATAAAAACAAAATTACAAAATTTTAAAAAAAATCAAATAGGGCACGAGTAAGGCACAGGTTAACCTGCATATTTAAGGTGAGTTATCTGATATCTGAATTAATTTCTGTTTCCTATTAATATTCGGTATGAAATATTAAAATTGACGAATTGATTATGGAATTGACAGAATTGTGGGAATGTTTGTTAGAACGGCGTCCTGGCCAGATGTAATAAAGGATGGAGCCATGGCCAGATGGCTAAGAAATGATCATGTCTAATATATGTTATTGTAGGGTCGCTCCTTACTAAATGCCGGTCGACTGTTAGAACTTATTCCCAAATAATGAAATTGTTAGTAATTCAGATATCTATGATTTCACACTAGCTTTACTAACGGACGTTGCATCTTAACATTTCAGGTCACGCATAGTAGAGTTGAAGTTGTTGGAAATCACCATATTTTGCTTGTATATGCTTTGTAAAATATACTATGAAAGGTTTTGTAAACAAACTATGTGTGTGTACATATATAGCAGCTCTGAGAGTTGTTTGATAAATAAAAATTGTTCTTTTAATAGAAATGAATGAATGTCTCTTTTGTTTATAATCGATAAAAGTAATGTTTGAATTAAAATGTAAAAGTTAAAGAAAGAGGCCTCGGATGGGTTTGACCAATTGGCCGGTCACGGACGCCATATATGAAAATGGGTCGTGACACAAACCTTACACCATGGTTAAGTTTACGAGCAACTATGAAGCAAACCAGGGACATTGTTGGGTGCAATGGGGTAAAAGCTTCGGTAGCCAAGCATGACAACGTAGATGCAAGTCTAAGAGCAGCAATTTTGCACAAATAACTTAAGGCAACAATCTGTGTCACAAGTCTTACAACCTCCCAAAGGGGTGCTTTTGGGAGGTACCCTTTTACCCTACAAAAGCACCCTTCCCCTTATAAAGACCAGCACCAAGTAACTTTCATATATAATGCAGCCAATAGGAAAGAAAGTGTGCCAATAGAATTGGCAACTATCAATAGAAATCAACAAATACAGTATTTTGATCAGATTAATTTTTGAATCACATAAAATACAATGAAAAGGAACACATCTCATCAAAATTGGGCCAGTTAATCTCGAACTTCGTAATAACCGTAATACTCACACCAGGCATGCAAAAGTATAACAAGCTCAAAAGGTTCAAGAAAATGAAAAACTACATGACTTTTGAAAGCGAAAATTGATTCGAGAAAAAATTCAGGAACATCTCCAGCTAGCATTGATTCAAAAGAATATGCACAAACAAAGACAAATGGAAAGGTCCCCCCTCCCCCCCGGGAAAAATATATACATACATGACACCCACACAAAAGAATAATAAAATAGAACTACTATTTGCTTCAATTTTCTTAGACCCAGGAACATCAACAACATCCAAGTAGTTAACAAATACGACACCACTCAAGGGAAAAGGTGATCAAAGGAGGGTTTTAAGTAGTTTAGTCGGAAGAGGGACGAAGGGAGTTATATCTCTTCTCTTCTTATCCTGATAAAATGGGTGTACCTTACCCTATTTATAGGGAAGGGAGTCATGTGGCTTGGAAAAACCTTAACTCCCTAGTCACTAAGCCACAAAAAGTTCACACCTATAAGAAGTCTCCTACTTTAGCATTTAACTCCTTACAAGAAAACTTTTGTTCACTCCTTGTTTTTACAAGGAGTAGGAGAGAAATGGGGAATGGAAAGTTGCATACGCATTAATTAGAGAATTGATGGGTCTAAACCCTAGGTGTGCACCCGCACATGAGACATATATCGAGTCTATATAAAGTAGATGCTCATACAATATATCTAGGTTGTCGGTCTAACCTAATGCCAAGCCTTACTCCAGAATTATATTCAATTTTATATAATTGAATGTAATTATGCTTCTGGAACAATAAAAATATAGCATGACTTCACCCACAATAAAAAAACATATTAAATGTGCATAATTTGCGTTTTGAATAGTGCAAAACATTGTTACTATGAAAAAATTTATCACATAGGACGTAAGACGTGTTCGAAGAATTCAAGACGTGTCGTTGGAGAATTCGTAAAGTGTCAAAAAAATGTATGACATTATAAATTAAAGTTTTTTAATTAAGACACGTTTGAAAAGTATTGGGCACGAATTTAAGAGTGTCCAAAGAGTTTTCAAGGAGTGTCGTTTTCGACACAGGCGTCCAACACAACACGCCTCTTTTGTAAAAGTATATGTGGTTCTTAGGAAGCTCCCTAATCCATTTATGTCACAGCTCACAAGAAGTACCAAGAAAGAGCAAAACAGCAATTCTTAAAAACTTATCAGTTATCAATCTTAAAATGAACTACTTGAATGGCCACAAGGCCACCGTGCGCACAAGGAGGGGGCAGGAGAGATCTTCCAAAATTGTGGGTATGCCCCATCACCTACTTTTTTGAATTTTGGAATAAATGGAGGGCATGTGATGATACGTTGAGGGATACAAAAAAGATACAGTGGGAATATGCAAGGTTCCAATTTTTTATATTTTAAATTTTTTTGATTATTTTTTACTTTTATTTTTAAATTTAATATATGTTCTATACTTCTACTACGCTAACTTTGTTACGTGATAAAATTGTGATTTATTGTCTCTGGTTGGTTGTTTCAACATTCCATCATAATATTTTGATTTCTCATGTATTGAATGCTCGCTTGTAACAATGAAACGAACTTACTCCGACATTTGGTTTTATTTTTATACATAATACAATACTAGAGATCATAAAAATAATATTTTTTACAAACGTGTTCTAGTCGTATCCGTATCCTACTTTTTGAATTTTTTTGTACATGGTATTTGTATTGTATCCGTATTGCATGTCATGTATCCATATCGAGGCTTCCTAGCTCATCACTCCTAAATAAGCAGTGGGTGAAAACTATGGGTAAGATCCACTAACCAAAGAAATGAATCTCTACACAGGGAGGGTCCCAAAAGAGAGGTGAATTATGGTAGCTAGTTTATCTCCTACAAATTCAGTAAAGTATTATCAGGTAATTTCATGGAAAGCATGTTGTGGAGCCCTAACTTGGTGAAGAATGGAAGCTTTCCATACCCCAGGTGGGAATTGCTCCAGATCACCAACGACTGAGTTGGATTTTTCGACAATTTGGGATCGACATCCTCCTCTTTCCTTGGTCTTTCGTTTCGTCATATTCCTGATAACTATTCCAATTACAACGTATTAACTGCTAATGCACATTTCTTATATGGTTTTTTTCCAATCACCAGGGCAACTCAAACCACTATTTTAACAGAAGAAATAGAAGCGTCAAAATATTGTCATATTCCACAATATGAGACTCTAAACAATTTAAAGTATTTTCACAATTAGGAGAAGTTTATCTAATAAGTCTTAGTTGAAGCCAAACTAACTAGCTTTCAACTAGCATTTGAAAACGTTGAACACAAGACAGTGAACTCAAAATAGATGACGCTCTATATGATCCAAATCATCACAAACCTATAAGGTGTTGAACTAGTGAAATTCTATATTATCCTTCATTGTATCTTAGCACCAGATGGTTTCAAGCTTCAATTCACATGCATTCTTTGGTCAAGTACTTACATATGTCCACAAGTAAATTCATAGGATGTGGAGAACCTGCATTCCTTTTCCCTGCAGCATAATCTACATTATCTATATATAAGAAATTACTTCTCACATCAGATGATTTATTCAGTGATCGAAGGACAAAAACCCTAAGCCCGTCCATACACTGATGTAGGGAAGTATTATACCTACTTGTGTCCTCCTCAACCGTTAAATCCCCAACAATGGCTCCCAAATCAAATACAGATTTTTGGGCATCGTCTGTCCCACCAAATGAGTGACCCTGCACTCAACGGAAAAAAACTGATATTTTGACATTTGTATTGTGCTGCCAGTCTACCAGTATTGACATAACATGTTAAAGGATGCATTAGAAACATGAAACAGCTTACCGGCTTGTTTGTTGCAACCTCTGCCATCTTGTTCAAGAAATCCAATGGTCAAAAGGTCTACCTATATACACACATACAGAAAGAGAGAAAGAGGTATTAGAAAATGAAAGGAATGAAATCTGCACATTGTTTGTGTTCATTCAGCAAAAAAAGAGAGCAATTGTCGCCAATGTAAATCAAAGTGCAGCTGAAATATCATGCTCCATTGTAATAAGGATATATTTAGTTGTCATTGTTTCTATATCATTCCTTGCTCTTAGAATAAAAATTGTGGGGCCAAGTGCACTGCATCTCAAGGCTCTATATGACCATGAGCTCCTGCCAAAACTCTTTATTACTCCAAACATTCTCCCAGATAAGCAATGCTTTCTTGGCCACAGTGGAGGGGGTGATGTAGAACGATCACATATTCTAAAGAAAATATCTTTATTCAACCATTCAATTATCCAAAATACAAGCATAAGAAAAATTAATCTTTACATAAAAACCACATCATTTTGAGCCACAAAGAGCACCCTTGAAACCACATTTTTAGCTGGTCGAAATTGAAGCAATTAAAGGAAAAAATCCTTCACAAAAATTCTAAGAGGAAAAATCAAGAGCAAAAAACCTGAAAGAAAAAACAAAGCAAAAAATGGGGTGAAAAGAAATGGTTAATTGCCTATTTTTTACACGTTTTTAGCTTTGGGATCAAAGCTTTAGTAGATTGGATCACTATCATATTAGTAGATCTTTTCTCTATTGCCTATTCTTGTCAGAGCAACTAAGCAAATTGGCAATTTGATCCTAGGTATTAGAACTTCAATGGGAACAATATACAACAGAGCAACTAAGAAGAAAAAACCAATAATTTGAAGAATTAATCTACCCGAAAAATGAACAAAGTAATCATAACATTACAACAACAGTGAGCAATAACATTGCTAGATACAATAATAATAATAATAATACAAATTAAGCAAATTCGATCCAAATTAAGAACGAAAACCTTCAAATGGTAATCCATAAACCCCTTTGATATTTCAAGCATTTTCCGAAAGAACATGTATAGAAACCCCAACAGTGTCCGAATAAGAAAATAGTTAAATTTCAGATTTTAAAAAATAGAAAATGAGATGACCCAGCAAAACTGTCATAAGAGAAATGAAGCACAAAAGATCAAAGGATCAATAAATAATGTTGAACAAAAAGATCAAACAAAGAGAGTTAAGACAAAATAGGAATACCTTTAGGAAGACGGTGATGATTGGTGTTCTCTGCAAAAAGAAAACAAAAAACCAAAACAGAAAACAAAAAATGAGAGAGAGCAAGAAAAATGAAGAAAGAGAGTTAGGGAAAATACCTCCCGTTCGCGGCACACACACACAGAGAGCAAGAGATAGCACAGGCAGATCGGCGGTGATCGGTGACAATGAGCGGCGTAGAGCGAGGAGATGAGATGGAGCGAGCGCGAGCGAAGTGAGGGAGTGAGAGGTAGAGAGAGGAGTGGGAGACGACGTGCGGCGAAGTCAGTGAGGGGAGCGTGACAGAAGGGACGCCGTTGGATCAGAGAGAAGACGGAGACTTGAGAGCGTGAGAGAAGACGGAGAGATCACCGATACGACGTGCGAGCGGCGCCATGTCAGAGAGACTGAGCGTATTGCGTCAGCTGGGGAGGGATTAGGGATAACAATTTCCTCCGCCGCTTCTGTTATGTTTTACAGGATTTTTTTTGTCTTCAATAACAAATGGAATGGAGATAGTATTTACATTTTTCGTCTCGTTTTTCTTGTTCCGTTCCTGATTACATAAAATAAATATTTTTTAAATATTAATATATATATAAAATTTATATTTTATAAATATAATAAATTTTAAATATTATATTTATCTTTAATTTTTTTTTCTCATTTTTTATATTTTGTATATTTAGTTATATTAATTCATCAACTATTTTTTTATTTATTATATTATTTATAATTTTTATTAATATTACTATTTTAAATCTCAAAAATTATACCCGAAATATCCCCGTCCCTGTCCCGTTCCTTGCTACTTTCTCGATATTTTTCTCTGTCCCCGCTCCGATCAAATAGGGGACGGGGATAGAAGAACTAATCCGCGACCCCGCCGCGCCTTATTGCCATCCCTAGGAGGGATGAGAGAGGGACTGTTGGATGGGGATTTTCTATGATGCCTAATGTATTTTTGGGCATGAACCCAAATAATTTGGATCATTGGATTAGTTTAGAAGATTATTTACGTTATTGATTAAAAAATTAATAAAAAAAACAAAAATAATAGATGATTTTCCCATAACCAATGTAGTTTAGTGTTTTTCCGTCAAAAACATAGTTTAGACAATTTTTACAACTACATACGATCATTCTTACAATTAGATATGAACACTAATACTACACAATACCATAATTTTTATCACTATATATGACAAATTGTACAATTAAATATCATAACTTTTACTACAAGAAATAATGTCTTTTACTACAACATATGACCATTTTTACTATTGGATATCAACATTTTTACTACAACCCAATAAAATCATTCATAAATAGTAATAAAACAAAGATTGAAGCATATTTCCATCATGGGGCCATTTAGTACCTAATGTGTCATAATTATCGTTAAAACAATGACTCATAAGAAAAAGTCATTCCTATAATTAAAACAAAGATCAATCAAAAAAAGGAAAGTACAAGCACAAGTGTGTAACGCGAAGTGTGTTTCTACCACTTAAAGTGACCACTTCTACTACTGGACATGACCATTTTTACCACTCCATGTAACAATTGAGCATGTGTTTGGGCTAGCTTAATTTTGTGATTTTTTTGGCTTAAAAGCCAAAAAAAAGCCAACTTGTTTGGCTTATTAGGTTTTTTCTCACTTTTTTTCACTTTTTCTACATGATTTGACATCTACTTTTTTACAAAAAAAATCAAAAAGCCTAAAAGCCACTACAAAAAATAAGTCCAAACACAGGCTGAATGCCATGTGATAAGTCAAAGGTGTTAGGCCAAGGGTATTTCTACCACTCAAAATAACAACTTCTACCACTTTATTTGATCATTGGAAAAAATATATTAACTTAAAGGTGTAAAATCAAGAGTGTTTCTACCAGCATATAAGACCATAATTATCACTAGACATAACAACTTCTACAACCCTATGTGACCATTGGATGCCATGTGATAAGTCAAAGGTCATAGACCAAGAATATTTCTACCACTCAAAGTGACCACTTCTACCACTGAACATGACAACTTCTACCACTGCATTTGACCACTGGAAGCCATGTGGTAAGTCAAAGATTTTAGGCCAAGAGTGTTTCTACTACTACATGTGACCACTTCTACCACTAAACATGACAATTTCTACCACTACATGTTACCCTTGGATGCCATGTGTGAAGTCATAGGTCTTAGGTCAAGGGTGTTTCTACCACTTAAAATGACAACTTCTACCACTAAATATGATAATTTCTACCACTACATGTGACCCTTAGATGCCATGTGGTAAGTCTTAAGTCTTAGGTCAAAGATATTTCTACTACTCAAAATGACTACTTCTACCGCTGAACATGACAACTTCTACCACTAGATGTGACCCTTAGAAGCCAAGTGGTAAGTCTAAGGTATTAGGTCAAGGGTGTTTTTATCACTCAAAGTGACCACTTCTACCACTAAACATGACAACTTCTACCATTGCATATCACCATTGGATGCCATGTGGTAAGTCAAAGGTTTTAGGTTAAAAATGTTTCTACTACTCAAAGTGACCACTTTAACCACCGAATATGACAATTTCTACCACTACATGTGACTGTTGGATGCCAAGTAGTAAGTCATAGGTTTTAGGCTAAGGGTGTTTCTACTACTCAAAGTGACCACTTCTACCACTGCATATGACTACTTCTACCACTTTATTTGACCATTGAATGTCATGTATTAACTTAAAAGTTTAAGGCCAAGAGTATTTCTACCACTCAAAGTGACTACTTTTACCACTTGGCATGATCACTTCTACCTCTTTATGTGACTAATGGATGCCATGTATTAACATAAAGATTTAAGGACAAAAGTATTTCTACCACTCAAAGTGATAACTTCTACCACTGGACATGATCACTTCTACCACTTTATATGACCATTGGATGACATGTAATAATATAAAGGTTTAAGGCCAATAGTGTTTCTAGCACTCAATGTGACAATTTTTACCACCGGACATGACTACTTTTACCACTCCATGTGACCATTAGATGTTATGTGGTAAGTTAAAAGTTTTAGGCCAAGAGTGTTTCTACCACTCAATGTAACAACTTCTACAACTGAACATGACAATTTCTACCACTGCATGTGACTCTTGGATGCCTTGTGTGACCACTTCTATCACTTTTTGTGACTATTAGACGACATATATTGACATAAAGGTTTAAGGCCAAGAGTGTTTCTACCACTCAAAGTGACCACTTCTACCATTGGACGTGACCACTTCTACTACTTTATGTGACCATTGGATGTCATGTATTAACTTAAAGATTTAAGGCCAAGAGTGTTTCTACCACTCAAAGTGACCACTTCGACCACTGGACATGACAACTTCTACCACTTTATGTGACCATTGGATGCCATGTAATAACATAAAGGTTTAAAGCCAATAGTGTTTCTACCACTCAAAATGACCACTTTTACCACAGGACATGACCACTTCTATCACTTTATGTGACCATTGGATGACATGTATTAACATAAAAGTTTAAGGTCAAGAGTGTTTCTACCACTCAATGTGACAACTTTTACTACTGGACATCATTACTTTTATCACTCCATGTGACCATTGGATAACATGTGGTAAGTCAAAGGTTTTAGGCCAATAGTGTTTCTACCATTCAATGTGACAACTTCTACCACTCAATGTGACAACTTCTACCACTACATGTGACCCTTGGATGCCTTGTGGTAAGTCTTAGGTCTCAAGTTAAGAGTGTTTCTACCACTTAAAGTGACAACTTCTACCACAAGACGACCACTTCTATCACTTTATCTGACCATTGGATGCCATGTATTAACATAAAGGTTTAAGGCCAAGAATGTTTCTACCACTCAATGTGACAACTTTTACCACTAAACATGATAACTTTTACCACTCCACGTGACCATCAGATGCCATGTGGTAAGTCAAAAGTTTTAGGCCAAGAGTGTTTCTACTATTCAAAGTGACCACTTCTACCACTGAACATGACCACTTCTACCACTTTATGTGACCATTGGATGCAATGTATTAACATAAAAATTTAAGGCTAAGAGTGTTTTTACCACTCAATGTGATAACTTTTACCACTAGATATGACTATTTTTACTACTCTATGTGACCATTGGATGTTAGGTGGTAAATTAAAGGTTTTAGGCCAAGAGTGTTTCTATGACTTAATGTGACAACTTTTATTACTGGATATGACTACTTTTACCACTCCATGTGATTATTGGATGCCACGTGGTAAGTTGAAGGTTTTAGGCCAAGAGTGTTTCTATCACTCAATGTGACAACTTCTACCATTGAACATGACAATTTCTACCACTGCATGTGACCCTTGGATGCCTTGTGGTAAGTCTTAGGTCTTAGGTCAAGGGTGTTTCTACCACTCAAAGTGACCACTTTTACCACTAGACATAACCACTTTTACCTCTTTATGTAACCATTGGAGCCGTGTATTAACATAAAGGTTTAAGGCCAAAAGTGTTTCTACTACTCAAAGTGACCACTTCTACCACCGGACATGACCACTTTTACATCTTTATGTGATCATTGGATGTCATGTATTAACTTAAAGGTATGCGGTCAATGGTGTTTCTACCACCATATGTGAGCACTTATACCACTGGATATGACCACTTCTACCAATCCATGTGATCATTGGAAGTAATGTATTAGCGTAAATGTGTTTTTACCACTCAAAGTGATCACTGGACATGACCACTTCTACCACTTTATCTGACCATACTTACCACTACACATGACCACTTTTACTACTCTATGTGTTCATAGGATGCCAAGTGATAAATTAAAGGTGTAAAAACATATTGGACTTCTACCACTCAATGTGACTATAATTACCAGTTGAAATGATAACTTCTACCACTCTAGGTGACCATAGGATGCCAAGTGATATAAGCATATTAATTTGTGTGCTATCATGTGGATCAATATAGTTGCATAAAAATATTAATATTTAAATTATACATGGTGTAAATCTAAATAACATTTAGGCAATAATAAATTAATTTTGTTTGTCCTATGTGCATTGAAAATAGAATTCTGTGGTGTTTGGCAAAACTACTCATTGTAGCTTATAACTTCATGTTATTAATTTTATCTATAAGTTATAATTATTTTTAGATACCTACAACTTTTGTTACAAATTATAACTAATATTTTTATGTTTCAACTGTAATTTATAATTTTTAATAAACACTGACAATTTCTGTTATAAACTATAATTATAACTTTCTGTTTCAACTGTAATTTATAATTTTTAAGAAATATTCAAAACTTATTTTTCAATCTATAAATTATTAGTTTTAGTAATATCAAACACCACCATTATGCCAATCTCATGTAATGCACAATTACGTAAGAAAAATGTGACCACAATTACAAAGAATTTAATCATATTTACCATCCCATTAAACGAAGTCAGCAAATTATTTCAAAGTGCATTGAAAAATAAATAATGTGTGCAATTTAAAATAATTAGTATAGACGTATTCTAAATATTTTGTAATTGTTGGTGCATTAAAAATAAAGTAAATTGATATAAAATATGTATTTTTTTAATTTAAATATTTTTTAGAACGAATTAATGGGATATTTCAAATCAATAAATTCAAATATTTGCTTTGAAAATGAAATAAATCTATATAGAATATATATTTTTCAATTCGATATAGTCATACATCTTTTAAAATAATTTTTTAATTCTTAAGAAAATAGATAAAAAAAATTCAACTATCATTAATTTTGACCAATCATAAGACGACGCGCATTATTATTAAAGTTAAACAATTGAAAAAATTTTAAAAAATGAATTACAACTTTTAAAATTGTAGAGATGATGACATTTTGATATAATGTAATACTTGTAATGAACCTATACTTATACATGATTAAATTAATTATTATAATACAATCATCAAGTTTTTAAAATTGTACGAAAGCAATCAAAATAAGAAAATGAGTCATTAAGATATACAATTATTTTCAATTCCATTCAAACATTATAAGGAATGATCTTATTGAAGATTTTAAATATTGTAAAAACATATAAAACTAAGATTATTATTTTTTGTTTAGTTTGAGTATTGCAAATAGTGTATCTAGTGTGTCAAAGACAAAAAAAAAAATTACAAATCTATCGTATTTTTACAATATACTAACCATTTTGTCCAGTAAAAAATAATATATATTAAACATTTTATTAGAGTCTAAAGTATTCATTAATTGTAAATGTCAACATATTAACATTTGCTTGAATAATTGTTAAACTAGCATTTTTCATAAAAGTTAATAAATAAAATAGTGAGGAATAATATTGTAAGTAAGAAAAAATAATATTTTTTACAATAGTCTTTTATAAATAATATATGCTGATGAAAATGGCAAAGGGGTAATTGGTGAATTGGTAAAAAATGGTCTTTCCAAATACTATAAGAAATGATCTTACAGAGGATTTTGAATATCATATAAAGTTTTTTATTCCTTCAAACCAATTAATGATATATAGTGGCCATTTTGTTTGGTTCGAAATGCTTATTAACTGTAATCGCTGTCATAATTTGTAAATTTGCAATCTTTACACAAAAAACTTGTGAAAAATAAAATTAGGGATGGGGGGCCGATGATGAGGTCTTCCATCCCTGTGGATCGGACCGAGATCGAAAAAATATGAGAGAAGTAATGAAAAATGGAGCGGGAGTAGAAATATTTAAAAGATTGTTTACAAGGTTTACGAGAGTGATACTAATAATAGTTATAAATACAAAATGTAAAAAATAGATCATAAAAATAAGAGATAAATATAACATTTTAATATTTTAGACATGACATTTTAAAAAAATAAATTTTATACGTGTATTTATATTTTAAAAATAATTAGTTTATGTAATCGGGGTGGGGCGAGGAACAAATATTGTCATCATCCCGTTTGTCATTGAGAAAAAAAAATATTATCATTTCCCAACTTGTGCACTTTTAATTTATGAGTTTGGGCTTTTAAAAATACCCTAAGTATCAATTTTTGAATGGTTAAGGGGGATATATATGTTAACTCAAATTTACGACTAAGGCTAATTCTCACGAAAATATTGTCTATCTATTGCTTTTTTAGAAGTATTGAACTGTTGAGATACGTTTTAATTTCAAACTCTCATATATTTAACTAAAAAAGTAAACAAAATGAAAATACATTGTCTCTAAACTTATTTCTTCACTAAAAATATTTCATTAAACTTTTCAAAATATTCCAAGAAGAAACTTAAGGAGTTGGAGGGCTTATACGAACTTTTTTTTTTCCGTGGGAATGTTTAATAGTGAAAGAAAAATAAAACACAGGCACCATTGAAGTATTTTAAAATTGATTTTTATTTACCCCAATTTCTAAAATTGTTAAAATTAAAAAAAAAGTCATATGATAACAAATAATGTGGCCTTTGGGCCTTTTAAACCTTTCAAAAGTGTGAATAGATTTTTTCTTTTTTACTTAATGCCTAGTTTATTATGTTTTTCCTACGTTTCAGCTTGTTTAAAATGTCCATTTTTTTTTCCAATTTTCAAAAAGGAAGATAACATTTTTTGATGGATCAATATTTTTGTTTCGTCTAATGATTTTGTAGTCTTATTTGTAAAGAAAAATATGCTTTTACAAAACAAACATGTATTAGAGCATAAAAATTGAGTGAGCTTTTTATTCTTATTTCCAAAATGATCACAGAAGGAATCGCGCTGGACACACGCTCGACGTGGCGCTCAACAGGCTGTGTTGGGCGCCAAGTCCAAAGACACCTAGAAGATGGCGCTGGATACGAGTTAACGTGGTGCTCAACAGGCAGTGTTGGGCGCCAAGTCCAGAGGTTGCCAAAAATTGGCACTGAACTTGGGGCTCGACGTGAGAGAGAGAGAGATAGGCAGAGAGCGCAATAAAGGGAGAGACAAAGCGCGAGCGAGAGTGGAGACACAAAGAGCAAGAGAGAGAGAGAGAGAGAGAATAGAGAGCGAGAGAGCCACATAGCAAAGACAACGAACGTGGGAGAGGGAGGAGTGGAGCTGGCAAACGCGCGCTCAATAGGCCTTGCTCGCAAACAGAAACTGATGGTTTCAGATTTCACGGCTGTGACGAGATCAAGAGAAAAATAGAGTTTGCTGTTGGTTTTAAACTTTCAACGATTGAAATTAGATTTTAAAATCCAACAGCTCATAACAGTTTGGGGGCATCATGTTTGATTTTTTTTATCGACAAAAACCCGTGCTCGTGAATAACAATAACATATTTTTATTTTTGTCGAGTATGGGTTTTTCTGGCTTAAGTATATCTTGTCTTTACCACGAATTTTTTTCCTTGGTTAACAATAATTGTAGTTTTGCCTAATACCGCTTTTGGGTATGCGAACAAAACCCCATCCAATAGGGTCGTGCTCGCATACCCAACAGCAGTTTTTGGGAATGATGCCCCAAACTGTTTTTAGTCGTCCGATTATAAAACTTAATTCGCAGCCAATCTCAGCCATCCAAACTGTGATCTCAACAGCTAGAGCCTTCTTGGCGCCAACATCTAATTTGAGACCTCTAGATTTGAAGGCAATGTTCAGCGCCTTAGCCGTTTCACTCTCTCTCCCGTGTTCTTTGTCTCATCTTTCTCCCGCTCTCTGTGTTCTCTCTCTCGCTCTCCTGCTCTATGTGTCTCGTCTTTCTCCCGCTCCCTGTTCTCTATCTCTTGCTCTCTGTGTCTCCTCTATCTCTCGCGCTCTCTGGCTCCCTCTCTCCTGCCAGACTGTGATCGTGATTTTGTTGTGCGCTGCTCAGTTCCTCTGTTGTGAACCTCTCTCTGACAATGCATGTCTCTCTATCTCTCTCTCTCTTTCTCTATTATTTAATGACACACTTATTAGTTGAAGTTATCTCACAATATACATACATATATATATATATATATATATATATATATGTATAAATGATGTGCATTTGGGTTTATGAATATTCTTAATCTTTCATGGTTTCTTGACTTGGGCTTAATTAGTAAACGAAATAGCTATATTGTCCTCGTTTAAGTTTATTTAAGCTGTTGAGTTGATTGGAGTCGATTAATCTTTTATTTAACGAATTTTCTTGTAATTTATGTGTTGCAAATTACATTTACCTCGCTTTGTTGTTCTTTATATATCTTTTGAACATATTTTAAGCCTGTAAGAATACGTGTTGGCCATGAGATGATTTGATGATTAGAATTGATAATTTTTTTTTGCTTTTAGTTGATTATTAAAAAGGAATGGTAGATTGAGAGGTATGTTTCCAATATATTAGGTCGAGGTTAATGAGGTAAAGAAAAGAAGGCGGAATGTTTTGATTTTCAACATGAAAAATTGTGAATTATTCTTTCGGAGTTTCAATGAATGCTTAGTTTGGTTTGGTTTATTCTTTTTGAGTTTTGATTCTTACATAAAGTTCTTGCTTTGATTATTCAAAAGTCAGAGAAGATTTTTTAATAATGAATTGGTTCAAAAGGCATAGTTGATGGACAATAGGTAAATATTTTTGTTCTACCTATTGGTTCTTTGAAACAAAAGAGGCAAGATTTGCCGAAAGATGGTTAACATTTATAAATAATGAAACAATATATAACGTTGATGAATAAAAATAAATACCATTTATCTAATATGTACACAACAAAATACAATAAATAGTTTATCGACAGAACAAGATCAAACATCTTATGTAAAAAAATTAAGAATAAGACACTACTTGTTTGAAATCCATATAGTAGTATTCGCATGTACATAGTTATGGGTTCAATTGTATAATCTGATAACTTTCAATTGTTGTTAAAGGTGGCTTCATGTTCAAAACTATTCAACACAAAACACAAGTTGAGAGTATAAATCAAGCAACCAAACCAAAAAATTTGTAGTAAAACATCATATTTTCATTCTTTACATCACTAAAGAGAGAGAAAAAAGGGAAAAAGAAATTTCAAAAGTAAATTTCTTAATGTCTCCCTATCTCTCTCTCTTTCTTGTGAATCTTTATTCGACAAGGCATCTCTCTCTCTCTCTCTCTCTCTCTCTCTATATATATATATATATATATATATATATATATCTGTGTTATGTGTGTGTGGAATAGGTTGATGAGTTACGGTTGTGTGTGGTGTGGGATGGGTGGTAGTGGGACTAGGTTAGGGGCATCACATGAATAGGTTATTTTTTTGTAAATTTGGGAGAATAATTTTTTATTTCTTTGCTGTAGGTTTAAGGTTTTATTATATTTATTTTAATATATGATTAGTGTATATTTTCTCAATATGTAGGCTTTTTGTTAATTTGTAATGGATGAAAACCAAACAAATAAGTAGAAATGTTACTGAAATAGAAGCTAACAACATAATTTAGGGATATATAGGATTTATATTGAATCTATTGTTATTGTTCTTTGTGGTGATGGTTGTAAAGAATTTTTTGCAAGTATTTACAATTTTGCTATCAAGCACTGATAAACCTGATAACACCACAAAGTATCAAGAGTATTTCCTTAGCATCCAAATTGATAACATCCATAAGAATTTTATAATATTCCTTTGAATTCCAATCAAATTGGAGAAGAATCGAAGTGATGTGCTAATAAAAACTTGACAAATTTCCTTTAATGTAACATTAAAGCCGATAACATAACAAAAGAATTAGGTTTATTTTTGTTTATAATAGCTTTTTTGCCTTTTTGCTCTTTTGCCTTTTTGCTTTTTCAGTTGTAGTGTTTAAAATGTCTAATATACCTTTGCTATTTTGTTTTAAAATTATAGTGTTTGAGATATTGGCATGGTTAGTTTTGTTTTTGTGAGGAGAGTTGACTTTTTTAATCGAGGGTGCTATAGTAATTTTAGTTTTAAAAAGTTAGGGTGTTTGGAATGTATATAGGTTTTTTTTCTTGGATTAAGAGAGAAAAAAAAGTTAATTTTTTTTAAAAAAACCAAACAGGGGCTTATTTGTTTTGCTTTTCAACAATGGTCTTCTATTGTTCATTTTATTTTTTTGGTGTGCATGATTTTCTTTCTTTCTGCAAACAAAGTGCCTTATTTTTGAATAATCCCTTTAATTTTAAATCTTTTTTGAGCATGATGTTGGTAGTGTAGCACTGACACATTGGATGGATGTTTTTGGAATTAAACTTAACTTTTGTTCTACATCATCTCCCTTGTTGGACATGGAGACATTCTCATCTTATGTGTAAAGGTATTCCTCTTTTCAATTGAATAAGCATGCTAGGAAGGCTCTTGAGGTCACAATTACAATGAGTATGCAATGTCACACTGAGGTTAAAAAACAATGGTTAATGTATTGTTCAGCCTGTATAGTTGTTTGATTAGGTTTGTGGTGACAATGATCTGTAGATTTCCTATGACCTTTGTGTTTTGATGGAGTAGGAGCCTATGCTTGCACACTAATTATGACAATTAAGAATTTGAGGCAGATAAGTAGATGATGTTCAAAAATAATTAATGATGGTTATTCAAGTCTTGTTATCCATTCATTGTCCTCCACTTTTCTTTTTATTTGCTTGGTTTTTCTCCATCACAGTCATACCTTACGAAACTCCTAGTTTTCTCTATTTTCTAATTTAACCCTTCTCCTTGTTCAATTTTCTCCACATAAAACAAAATTGGGAAGTCCTAAGAAGCAAATCACTTCTAAAAAAGTGTTGTGTTGTTGGTGTATAATCCAAACATATGTTGCTTGCTAACACACACATTTGTTGGGTACTCTAGCCTCTAGGGCACATGTCAGACATATGTCCAAATGTTCCATATTCATTAATTCATTTTTATATTTTAATTTCATGAGTAACTGTTCATACATATAGCCCATGTTTGATGACCGTACTAGGTTGAATGAGATTGATAATGAGATAGGATTAATATAAGGTTTGGTAAAAAGGAGGGATTAACATTGAAGTGTATAATCCGTCATTCTTGTTAAGCACCAGGTAGGATATGATATTACATGTTTGATTAGAAAAGTCCATATTAGACTAATTTTTTATTTTTTTTTCCAAATTTGACCCTCTTACATAGAATCCTACCCAAAAAGTTGGTTTTGGACCAAAGATGGTCTTTTATTAACATCTTATGACGGATTTCAAATAGTGGTATGCAGTGTTTTCTATAGTGAAAATTAGCCACTTCTTTGTCTTATAAGGTCTTTGAAATATGACCACATGTCATACCTCTTTACTCCCATCTCTTTCTCCATTGTAAATAGTATACAATGACTATACTTAGTAGCATCATGTGGACCTAGTCCTTTTGAGGATGTTATTAGTTTTACCATGAATATACGGAATTATTAGTTTTATTGGACACCTCTTTTTTCTGTCTTGTTAATTATTCACTTTGAAATTAAAATAAAACAAATCCACTTCTTAGCTTTATATTAGAACATGTTATTTTGTTTACAAGCTTCTAACTTATTTAATTATTATCTATAATTGATGATAATTATTATCAATACTTACATAATAGTTGTCATGCCCCGAACCCGAAGCATGTGAACTCCATGTATCAACCCCTATATTATTAACTAAAAAACGGGAAACCTCTCTATAATTTAGCTCATCATCAACCTTCTTTAAAGAACTTTGACTTCTTCCAAAAGTTGTTATTTTTAAAAAAACTAAAAAAATATACTAAGTGTAAAAATTTAAAATTTCGGCATATTTTTCTCTGTTGTTTGGACTATCCGAAATTATTTATAAACCTGTTAAACTCAAATCATAATTTATACTTAGGCTCAGCATAGATTTCAACTTTCAATCACAGTCAAAATAATTTTATAACTACATTTTCATATCATTACAACTTGATCCATTTCAAACAACGCAACTTGGACTTTGTCTTTAAAGCCCTAAATCCATGAACTTATTTCGTAATTCAAAAACAATGTATGATTTAGACCAATTTTTTTTTACTTTTACTATCAAATTAAAATTTTATCTTCAACACCTCCTATATCAATAAGATGATTGGGTTTGAGTATATGATTCCTTAAATATCAACACAAATCTTTCAATTCAATCTTCACAAGTTGAATATATAGGTTACACGGCTCAAATCAATTATCGAAGGTTTTTCATTCATCTCCCATCCTCC
>JAUMHN010306049.1:0-13668 GCA_032360265.1 Heliamphora ciliata
ATTATTACTATTTCAAAGTAGACAACAAAATGGAAGTATGTGAGTTAAAATACTTGAACAAAAAAAAAATGAATATTGTTGCATAATGTTTTGCTCACGCACACTTCACAAATCATGCATTGCACTGTCTTTAGTCTTATCCTACGAGTTATAGCTCAGGTTATATGTATTCAATCTTTTACAGGTGTTGATAAAAGAAAAGTAAGCAAAGATTGGGATATTCAAGAATGAATTGGAAGAAATGAGCAAATTTTATTATTTTGATTTATAGATGTAATTATATGTATTTGTTTAAATTTCATGTATTTGCTTCAAAGTCTTATATTAGGAAACTTCATGGAAACAATGAGATTATATTGGATGAATATAATCAGTATACAAAGGCAGTGAGACACATGTATGATTTAATGCTCATAAAAATTGATGCAATAGTAATGGAATGATACTTGTTAGTCATTATGTAGTTAAATCCTGTATAGCTGGCAAATAGTTTTATTTGTGGTTGGATATGGAAATCCAGGCGGTGCCTAAGTATATATATTGTGAAATGAGTTTGACAGGTTTATAGGAGAACTTGGGATAGTTCGAAAAATAGAGAAGATTTTGTCGGAATTTTTAAAAATTAGACTTAATTTATTTTGGAATTTAAGATAATTGAAAACCAATAAGAAATTAAGTTCAAAAAATTATTATTAAAAACATTTGGTTAAAGGAATAGAAATTATCAAGTAGGGTTCACGTGCCTCGGGACGAGGGCATGACAGGGTTTATATGTGAGGACTTAGCAAGGAAAAGAAAAATAATAAGGAAAATGAATAAAATAAAATTTATCTTTTTTTGCTTCATTCGCTTCCTTATTATTTTTTCCCTCATGGTTCCCTTCGTCTTTATAAATCACTCTGCAAATCCATAATCCAAATGAAGATTACGCTTCTCGTGTTCCCAACTCAATCGAAAATTTTGTTATATTTTCAAACTATTTAAAATTTTTATTGCACAACTTCTTAATTTCATATCCTTTTTTTTTCCCAAAGGTTATTGTTTTCCATTTCTCATGCTTTTTCCTTCGTGGCATTTTAGTGGAACTTGCTTTTATGTCTTCTTTTAGTCTATTTACTATGCTAGTTTCCTGTAAGGTTCTACCATTTTCTCCTTGTATGAGAGGCTTTCCATCAGCCTGCATCTCATATTCATCCTCTAACATTGGGTATGATTGAAAATACTTGAGATTACTCCTTTTCCAGATCCATAAATAAATTGTTTATATATTTTTCCCTTTGTTTTTTCCCCTAAAAAATCTAAGATCCAAACACAGCCTAAATATCACTGCAAAACTAGTTCTCAACTTTCTTTATTTTCTCCTACGAGTTTAAATTCTACACGGTATAACCGTGGAAATAGAAATTTACGGACAACCACTAAAATTGGCATACATCACCAGTGGCTGTTCGGCTACTTGTTATTCATAACTCACTTAGAGATTGTTTGGTTAATTGGAAGCAACAAATATACTTTTCAACTAACCATGGTTTAGAAAGAAAAGAAAAAAAAAAAAAACGGTTCAGCTTAACAGATCAAAAACTTTGTTCAGCTAACAACTATTTGTTCTAACATTTTTTTACAAAGTCATAAAAAAAGATTCAAATAAGAAAAAGATTTATACATATTCCAATTATACATATCCAGATAAAAAATATTACAATTATACAACTGTAAAATATTACAATTATTCAAATAAAAAGATTTAAACAACTGTAAAAAAAGATTCAAATAAAAAATATTACAAAGTCGTTCATTGTTTTTTTTTATAATAATAAAATTTATACATATTCCAATTATACCAACATTTTTTTTTAATAAAATGGCTAGTATCTCAATTAAAAATTTAACTAAACTCTCAATATTAAAAAAATATTGTGTCAACATCCTAAATACTATAATTAAAAAGTAAAAAGTATGTGCATATTAGACATTTTAACAAAAAGCAAAAAAAGTACCTTAAAAAATTATTCCAAACACTTTTTTTCTCATCTTTTTTCTAAGAAAATTAAACCTATTAAAACTCAAACTTTTTAGACATTCCAAACATGTACTAAATCTGATATTGAGATTTTTTTCTCAAATCCTAGTTAATTTAATTGAACTATTAAATGAAACTAATAATTTAATTCAACTATTAAATGTAACCAACAATAAAATTCTAATTTTAATTCAAATGGTAAATAAGTAGAATAAAAAACAAAAATATAATTTTAATTCAGATAGCAAATAGAACCAAAACTAAAAAGATTCTGTCATTACCACTGTTAATTAGTCCAAAATATAACTGCAAAAAAAATTAAAAATTACATTTTTAATTGAACTCAAATAAGAACAACGATGTCTTTGATTAAGAAATTGTACTAGAATTCTAATGCCTAATTGGTATGACAAATTTCATGTTCATTAGCAGCCCCAAACTAGTTGACATCATGAAACTTTTATTTATATTTGGTCATGTGTGGCCCTCATTAGATATTGTAAAAAAACAAACTTATAATTGGTAAGATAATAATAATAATAAAAATTTTACAAAGTTATAAATTTGAAAAAATAACTAAATAAATCATAAAATTCATACCATGAAAGTACAATTCATGAGATCTTGAGACAGAGAAAATGATAGAAAAGAGAAATCCAATTTTTCCTGCAATGGCTTCTAACATAAATTCATACCAAAAAACTTAAATAGTTATGCAATCAATCACATATACAAAGTGATAAATCTACAAAAATGTTTTGAATTACCTGATAATAAACTAAATTTGTAGCCAAATTTGAATTCATAGATGACGAAATTGCATTAACATTATTCCGGAAAAAAAAATCAAAATAATATCCATAAAACAATCTATTAATCATAAACTAACTTGCTGATTGTGTAATACAAAATAAAATACTATATTTTACCTTGGTTGCTTTAGTAGAGGATAATTAGTTCTTACATGCCCTGTTTGCTTGCAAATACTATATTTTTGTTTTTTTTTCCACATGATTTTCTTTTGAATGCCTTAGTTTAAGTGATTTGAGTCGCCCTCTTGAAACAACAAGAGCTAAATCGTGCAAAATAAATCCTGTATTGGATAAGACTTGGCTACTACCTTCAAATGGCACTCCATTTCCCAAATGATCTTCATCTTCAATTTCTTTGTTCGTATCATCCATGGCTAAAAGTTTGCTATGCACCTTTCTTAAAACAAGTGCAAAATAATTATGTTTTTTTGTGATTTTTGTTCTTCTTCAATAACTTTCAAACACTCTATCATCAAACTATTTCTCATCAAAGTAGAAAAAGTTTGTGTGCCCTCTTCTGCCACATCCTTCAAAATGTCGTGGCCACCATGATTCTTTGCATACATTGTCCATCTTCAGAGAACATATTGTTAAGGAAGATAATCAACAAGAGATTTTTTAACAAAAATTGTAAGAATGTGTTTATAAATAATACCAACAAATTTGAACATATGGCAAGAACCAGTTACTTTCTTTTCAATACCATCATAAACCAATTAATATATCGATTTCTCTCTATCAAATGGCATCACTCTATATCTCTTCATCATTCCTTTCGCAAAATATTTAGATGACTTTCGCTTTTGACTAAAAAATAACTCCTCTTGGAACAACAAAAATACCTTTCTCGTGTAAATTTCTACTACTTGGGACTCCATTTTGTAACATGTGTTCAAAATTACTTTGATGGTTCTTGTCTTCACATCTTTTTCCTTTTTTTTTTGGTATCTTTTGTCTAGAGCTTTTTCATATTATTGGATAAAGTCACTTACTAATGTACTAGAATGGACAAAAATTTTTAAAAATTTGTTCATGCTCTCACTTCTTTATGTAGTTGATATTTTCGCACAAAACACTATTCAAAAGTAAGCAGGGACCCATTTCTCACGCCACATGTATAAATCTTTCAACCACTCATTCTCCCTTAACTCATATTAATGTGCAAATCAATTCATCCTATTTATTTTCAAACTCTTCTATTATGATTATTTCATGAATGCAGTGGTGAAATTCTCCTTGAAATGAAGGATAACTATTAAAAACATGTGCCAAGTGTTTAGGAACTTTTTGTAAGATATGCGACATACACAAACGATGAATACTGTTAGGTAATACCTGTATAATGGACTTAGCCATGACCTTGTCATCATCTGTAATAATAACAGAAGGAGCATGTCCACCCATTGGTTCAAGTTATGTTTTTAGCAACTATATATAAGATTCTGCCGTCTCATTCACAAGTAAAGAACAACCAAACGTAATTGATTGATGGTGGTGATTGACTCCTATAAAAGGAACAAATGGCATACCATAGCGATTAGTTAAATACGTTGCATCAAATGAGACTACATCCCCAAAGTATTCATAAGCCACATTTGACCTTACATCTACTCAAAAGTAATATCCCATGCAATTATTCACATCCACTTGAACTGCATATATAAAGTCTGGATTTTCTAATTGACTCTTTATGAAGTAGTTATACATTCTTTGTGTATCTCCCACTTTTAAAAGTTTTCTTCTTATATTTTTCAAGTAATTTTGAACATCCATTGTGGCACAACCAATACTACAACCACCACTAGATTCTTGACTTAATATAAACATTATCTTTCTAGTGGGTACACTAGCTTCATTGAGCACGTCTATAAGATTTTTTTGAGCAGGAGTCATCCTTCTATGTCCTCGAAATAAAAGAGTACTTTTTGGAAAGTATAGATTATGATTATGCTCAGTTACAAACTTACAATTCATTTTTTTTCATCTTTTTTCAAACACATCATTCCTGTGCATCTAATCATGGTCATAGCCCTACTTACAACATTCTTATGCTTTTCTTGATAATTTGGGTAACGATATCCTTCCCTACTACAAGCAAAGTCTACTCCAATCAATGACTTGTCTTTGCTAAATAGTCGAGTATGACTTTTTCAGATGTTAAAACCCATTCGCCTTGCATATACATTATAACAAGTCATAGCATCTTCTAATTCATCAAAAACCATTTCTTCACATGGCTCTGGACGACCATTATACGAAGATGATTCGCTACAGTAGTATGTATTATTTTTTTCCAACTTTGTATTATTTTCATTGCCACTTAATTTTGACTCAACCAATACTGTTTTTTCCACACAATTACTAGACAATGTGATATCAATTTTGTGAATCGATGTGCTTGCTATATCAATTGTACAACACAAAATTAACAATCTTTAAATCATTGTACTCAGAAAAAAATGCAGTAACTTTAAAATGAAAAAGTCAATATGATTCATGTTGTATGAAAAAAAACAAATGCAGTAACTTTAAAATGAAAAAAGTCAATATGAGAAAAAATGCATTTGTACTATTTAAAGTGAAAAAAATGAAAAAAAATGCAACATGAATCAATATGAAAAAAAGTCAGTAACTTTAACATAAAAAAAAGTCAGTAACTTTACAATTAAAAAAATACAGTAACTTTTAAATGAAAAAAGTCAATATAAAAAAAATTGTATTATTTAGGCCCCGTTTTGCAACCAAATTTTTTTGGCCAAAAATGAAAATAGTCAATATGAAAAAAATGCATTTATGTTATTTAAAATGAAAAAAGTGAAAAAAAATGCAACATGAATCAATATGAAAAAAGTCAGTAACTTTAAAATGAAAATCATGCAGTAACTTTAAAATGAAAAAAAAGTCAATATAAAAAAAATTATATTATTTAGGCCCCGTTTGGCAACCAAATCTTTTTGGCTAAAAATGAAAAAAGTCAATATGAAAAAAATGCATTTGTATTATTTAAAATGAAAAAAATGAAAAAAAAATGCAACATGAATCAATATGAAAAAAGTCAGTAACTTTAAAATGAAAAAAATGGAATAACTTTAAAATGAAAAAAGTCAATATGAAAAAAAAATTGTATTATTTAGGCCCTGTTTGGCAGCTAAATCTTTTTGACTAAAAATAGAAAAAGTCAATATGATTCGTTTGGCAAAAAAGTAAAAACAAAAAAAATAAATTATAAAAAATACTTACCAGATTATCGTGGAGGCCAAGCTTAGTATTTTTTCATCCAAAACAATGAACGACTGTAATGTTCTTGATTTGAGTTAGCCGGATAGTATTTGCTCCTTTCAAATAGCCAACGAACAATGTTTTTGATCTATTAAGCGGAACAGTCTTTTTTTTTTCCTTTCTAAACCATGGTTAGTTGAAAAGTCTATTTGTTCCAAGTGAGTTATGAATAACAAGTAGTCGAACAGCCATTGGCGAGGTGTACTAATTTCACTGATTGCTCGTAAATCTTTGTTTCCACAGTTGTACCGTGTAGACTTTAAACTCTTCTCCTACATATTCATATGATGGGTCACCTCACTAATAATCAATATGTCTTGAGGATATATGATCCAATCTGTGTGTGTTTTACATTTTGTTGAGGGAGACATGCACCCACGTCAAGATGGAAAATAATTAATGCATCTACCTAAAAAGTTGAGTGAACAAAAAAGGGATATCGGAGATGAGAGGTAGGGTTGATCCTCCTTAATAAGGAGCTCTGCGTAAATACTTCAGAAGGAGCCCTCAAAATTTTAACATTCACAACATTTATGGAAAAACACTACAAATATTTAAAAGATAAAAATTCTCTTGTTACTTCACATTTAACCAATATCCAACTTATAACTAAAATAATACAAAACAAAATAAAAAACTATAATATCAAAATAAAATTAAAAAATTTGAACCAATTATAGCAATTAATCAATTAAATACTGCTATTTTGATATTTTTGGCCACAAAATTACTAATTAAAGTTGTGAGACCCGGTTCCATTTTATTTTCATAATTTTTAATCGATATTTTGGTTAGTGCTTTAATCGTTATTGAATATCATGTTTCTTTATGTGTTATGTATGAGTGGGCTTGGTTATACATCTTTATTCGGGTTTTTGCCCAACGATGACTGCTTGAGCGAATCTCTATTTGCTCGAGCGGGTTGGTGGCAGAGAGTTGAGTCGGTGGGGGACCGCTTGGTTCGCTCGAGTGGACAGCTTGGCGTGAGATATTTATAAGACAGTCCATGCATTAGGCTTTGTGCCAAAACTTTGTGTAAGCTTTCTCTCATCTCTCTAGAAAGATAACTCAAACACTCTATCTTCTCTCTTGCTTTCAGCTTGATTCAGGTTTGGATCTTGGCATTCGAATAGTCGGTCCTCAATATCCTTGCCTTCGGCTTTGTATTCATTCGAATGGAATCGCGTTTTGGCGACTTTGATTTCTTAACGGTGTTCAAAATATCGAGTTTTAACTCACCGAGATAGGATCCTAGACTATCTTGTCTTAAATGGGTGCTACGTGAAGTTTTATTCGTTTCTACCGTTTAAAAATACATTAAATCTCAAACTTTGTGTTTTAGCCATGTTTAGGCAGCCAAAAAGCATGTTGTGCGTTGTTATGGTTTATTATAAGGTTGGTGGGCGTATGTGTCGTGTTGTTCTCAAAAAGAGTAGTTTTGAAAATCGAAAAGATTTATGCAAATATTTGTAAAAATCTAATTTTGGAGGTTTTGAGCTAACCCTCGAGGTTGAGTCTTGTTTTAACGTTCGTTGGTCTCCATGGTTCGGTAAATGGCATTGATATGTGAATGTGATGTTTGTACATGGTTGTGCGCATGCAAATTTTGGTTCATTCATGAAATAGTTGGGGCGGATATTAGTCCCTCGGTGAAAGCCCGTAAAAAAATGTATAATGAGGGGCGAATTTTGGTCTTACGATGAAAGCTTGTGAAGATGCATGAGTTGCATGTGAATCATTGTGAGTTGTGTAAAATCGTACTTGAGGCTCGTGCGGGTCGAAATATTCATATATTTGTGTTAGCATGTTTAACTTTCATTTCATGCTAGTCTGCTTCCTATTGAGCCTCGGCTCACAGTGTAGGATTTGAAAACTTTTTTGAGGTACACATGATCACTAGGGATGATTTTGAGAAGCCAGAAGCGGCGGAAGACTTTTTTAGTTTTCTTTTTGTTTTATTTTGGAACATGTTGTGTTATATAATATTTTGGAACAAAAAGCTTATGTTGTAAGTCATGAGGCAATTATATCAATGCATATATGATGTGATGATTTTGAGAGAGAAACCATGGGTTGGTTATTGTTTGTTTGTTTTTTTTTTTGTTTTTTTATTAGGGTTAAACGCTTTTCATGATTCATTTTTGATTCGAGGGAGTGACTTCTTTATTAAATAGACGTTTTGTCCCAAATTTCTTGGTTGTTTACACCCTTGTTTAAAGATAAGGTTTTTAGGTGTGCTTTTGAGACTTGGGAAAATTTTTTGATTTTTGGGTTTAAAATCTCTCAGGTGTCTCACTGCTCGAATGGTGGAGGGTCCTTGCTCGAGCAGACAGTCGCCGTGTAGAAATGTTCAGTTTTGTCTCGAAAGAAGGTTTTTGGATGAAAAATATTTTGGGTACCCTTTTTGGTTTAAAATAGCGAATTTTGAGAATTTATTTACATATAAAATCCCATTTTCGTTTTGGTTTCAACGGAGTTTTATTGTTTGGAAATCGGAGCGTTACAACTTAGTATCAGAACTCTAGGATCGAATACCTAAGAGCCGTGGGAGAGATTGCATCACCTTGTGAGGATGTTTGTGTGTGCTTGATATGCATGTACTTAAATGTTTAATGACATGAGTACGATGACTTGTTGAGCATGAGGATGCCATGTATCTGTGAGCATGGAGGTTGAACCTTAGAATTGATTAGTCTTGCCTTTGGGCATTTGGATTAACAAACTTGGAAGCCAAGTTAGAAATGCGTTTAGCCGACGTGTTTTTTAGTAAGGAATCTAAGTAGGTTACCCAAATTAACGCGTCACTCTTGATGGTTCTCCTCGGTTTGTGAAATGTGTATACTTGATCTTAAATGACTAGGTGTTAGCATGGTTATGTAGTTAGTGTTTGTGATAACATGATGAGCTGAATCTTATGTTGTTATGTTCTATATTTCTTTTATATAGAGGATATGTCCACACACATAGGATGAAGTCGTGGTCAAGGCCGTGGGGCCAAGGGGATGTGCCAATCCCTGATGCTGAGGATTCAAATACTCCCCATAGACCTGTAGATGGGGTAGACCTGCTACGTGATATAGTAGGCTCCATCCGTCAGCTAGCTGAGTCTGCTAGGGGGAGAGAGAGAGTACCCGAGCCGAGGGCGACTGTTGCGATGTGAGAGTTTCGGTGCCTTGACCCTCCTACCTTTATTGGGGAATCAAATCCCACAGTAACCACAGAATGGTTAGAAGTTGTGACCAGGATTCTAAATACACTACACAGATAGTCGAGGATGACCTGAGAGTTGTATTTGCCGTATTCCAGCTGAGAGGCGACGCCCATGAATGGTGGAAATTTGCTAAAACTACCATGTAAGGTACGTGGGCAGCTTTTACAAGGGTATTTATGGAGAAATATTTTCTCGAGTCCTCAAGGGATGTCTATCGAGTGGAGTTCTATTTGTTCACTCAGAAGACGATGAGTTTTGTGCAGTACGAGACCAGGTTTACCAGTTTATCCCGTTTTACGTAGGAATTTATGGCTACTAACGAGCTACGTTCGAGGAGGTTTGAAAAGGGTTTGAGGCCTGCGATCAGGGAGCGGGTGGCAGGATTGAGGCTGTGTGTTTATACAGAATTGGTGGAGTTAGCAGCTGTTATCGAGAACACTTTGAATGAGACTCGTAAACCCAGGGAGGTCGGGACATCGCAGGGTGGAGTATAAGCACAGTTAGGTGAGAGCTCTAACAAGAGGTAGAGGTCCTTTGGCCCTAGTTCTCATCCATCTAGATTACGGCAGCAGTTCTATGCACCAGCACCATCAGTGGCTTCATTTGGGAGGCCAAAGTAGATGGAGCTCATTTGTTACCGGTACAGGCAGCCAGGGCATCGTGTGATGGATTGCCCACAGCTGAGGCAATCCTAGAGTTCAGCACCGTTTCAGTCGTAGGGGAGAGAGCCACCAGTCTATTTTAGGTGTGGCCAGTTGGGGAATTTTCGTAGGAACTGTCCTCAAGGAGGCGGTGTACCGAGCACGGTAGGCGCACCAGTTGTTCTGCCCGCACAGGGTCGATAGAATTATCGACAGCAGCAGCCAGCAGTTCGGACTACCAAGGTTATAGATGGGGGTGCTTCAGCATAGTCAGTGCGACAGTGGATAGTCTAGGGTTATGGTGGACAGGCTAGGGCACTACAGGGTAGAGTATACACCCTTATAAATCCCAGTTCTTCCAAGGCACTGGTCGTGCTTGATGCAGCAGCTACTACTTTAGTGATTAGAGGTACTCTCTTGGTGTATAGATCATGGATCAGTATTCTTATTAACACGGGAGCATCGCATTCTTTTATATTATTTGCATTTGCATTTGCTTTGGGTTTGGAGATGGACTCGTTGGGTAGTACGTTGTGTGTAGAGACCTCGGTCGGTGGGAATGTGGAGCTGGGACGAGTTTGTAGATCCTGTGAGTTAGAGGTTGTCGGTCGCTGTTTAGAGATTGATTTCATCATTTTAAACATGATCACGTTTGATATCATCCTAGGGATGGATTGATGGACCACTTATTGTGCCTTTATCGATTGTGATTAACGAAGGGTATCGAATTGTACGCCTGAGGGTGATTGCTTTTGTCTCGTGGGTGATTAGGACAAAGGTTTAGTGTCCATACCCGGTGTTGTGCGAAATCGAGGAAGCCTGGGCTTCCTCTTTTCTGCTATCATGTTGTAGTATGCAACTTTGCAAATGTGCAAGTGGCGGTGCAATAGTTTGAAAAAACTTAAATTCATAATTATGGCCTAAGGCCCATTCATAGATTTCAATTCTAAAATTATAATATTATATATTGTTTTGGGTTTAAATTTGGGTTTGAGTTTAAACTTTGTTTTGGTTTTTTTTTTAATTGGGCCCTTTTAGTTTTAATATGCATTTTGTTTAATAACTGTATACATTATTTAATAAAAGGTATTAAAAATTGGGAACCCTATCTTTTGATAACAAAATTGGGACCCCAAGGCGGTTGCCTCATAGGCAATAAGTTAAGGCCAATCCTAATGAGAGGGAGAAAGAGATTAACTTCGATAATGATAAAGTTGGGCCAAACCGAACACTTCAGGCCTTCATTAAATTCATTTACGGGAGTTGGATGAAGAGTACGATAACATTCTAGCTAGCTGCGAAAGAATGATGTTAATGTGCGACATAGGGAATTTATGTTTTTTCTTTGTTTGTCAGTTTTTTAATGTGTTTTAAAATTAATGCCTCATTGCATAAAGATTTGTATCCATGCGTGGAAGTTTGTGATTTTGCCTACGTGGAAGTTTTCTTTCTCTCTTTGTTGAGGTTTTTATTTTTTTCCGTTGAAAAGGTGCCTTGCTGCATTTGATGGATCACTTTATTTGATTTATTGGTTTGTGTTGTACCGTACAAAAAATAATTATTAAATTATTAATTTAACAACTAACCCATAGGATAGCGGCTAAAATCCAGATATCGTCCTCAGGGGTTTAATGCGATTATGCTTTATTTATTATAATATTTTATCGCCGATTTTCTTTTTAGAGAAAGAGTTTGGTTGGCAAACTAATTCTAATTAAATTAAATAACTAGCGAATCTGAAATAAGAGTTAGAGTTGGAGAGAAATTTTTAAGGATTTGAATCTTCCCTCGCCAGTAGTTTAGTTTCATTCAAATTCTAGTTCATTTTTAAATGGTTTAACTCAATCCTATCACGACTACAAGACCAATAAGGATTTTTAAAAGGATAAACTCAAATCTGAACCTGACATATTTTATCTAAAATTCTATCACGGATCGTCCAAAGCACGACCCGTCCTATCGAAGCAAAAAATATCTCACATTTGAATCTCGAGAAGTAAAGATAACAATTGTATGATGTCACACCCCAAAAATCCAAGGTCACGTGAAAAGCTCACCAAACCATCAGTTATAAAAATATAAATTTTTACTAGTAAAGCAATCAACCAAAAATACAACTTTTGGAATTTAAAAGGGGTACCCAGGATTTATCTCTCATAACAACATACATCCAGTTCCAAACATGCATAAAATATCGCATCGAGGCTTACAAACACGTCTTCAAAAACAGGTAACATATGTGTAAATACATACTTTTATAACAAAAAGGGAAAAACTATACAAGTCTTCTGCCACCACGGGCACTAGTAGATTAACTCCTCATGATCATTAACACCTGAAAAAGGTTTTAACAAAATCTCACAACATGAGCCGAAACCCAATAGAAACAGATTATAATACAGTAAAGCAAGATATGCAATCACATAGCATAAGTTAACTCAACCACATGAGCCTCAAAACGGTTTTACTTCATAAAATTCTAAGTTTTCCATCAGACTTACACGAGTCTCAAAATGATTTTTCATCCTCAAAATCAAGCATTTCGACAATGCAAATAACATTTAACAGTTAAAGAAAGACAACAACACAACGTTATTATTTTTGTTTTTTCACTCGGACCACACAGGCGAGAAACATGATTCCCATGTACTGACTCTGCCACTCCATGGATAAAGACAACAACTATAGACTTCTGCCCATTACCTCTCCCTAAATCATTTAAGACTTGTTAGGTAATGAGAAATTCTATACGAAGTCACAACAACGTAAACCACTTCATTTACGGACTACAACTGAGGAAAACAAAGCACCTACCCCTTCTTTACGGGGATTAACCCGAAGGACAAAGGTACCTACTTGCGCAAGTTTTTGAACTTTTGCCGAGGAGCAATAGATGCCCAATACACCCGCTATCCCTGCACATCTATAGAATCATGTAAAACTCACACGTAACTCAACTACGAAAATATTTCCACAATTATACACTAAACATGTATAAAAAGATCCACTGGCCAACCGCCACATCATCCATCAATCATGGGGACCAATCAAAACACTTTCAAAAAAAATTTCCACTGTTTCTATCAAAACATTACAAAATATGAGACTCAATCCTCAGGGTTAGCTCTAAACCTCCAAACTACAATTTTTAAGATTTTCATAAACCCTCCGTTTTCAAAACCACCTTTTTGAAAACTACAAACATCCATAAGTCCAATATCATGTAATAAATCAAGAAAAGCACAAAACATGCTTTTTATCTGATAAACGAGGTTTAAACATAAACATGATATTTAAAGCATTTTCAACTGATGAAAAAGTATATAACTACATGTAGCACCCTTTAACGACAACATAGTCTAGGATCCTACCTCGGTGAGTCAAAACTCGAAACCTCGAAAATCAAATCTCGTCGGAACGAGAATCCGTCTGGATGGAAGCGAAGCTAACAGCTTAGATTGTAAGGATCCACAAGCTGATCGTTAAAAACTAGGCCCGGGCACAACAAAAATCTGGAGAGAAGGTGGAGAGTTGGGAGAAAATAAATGTTTTCCTTTAAAAAGCAGGGGCTGGATATATATAGGCCACGAAAAAAAGGGCATCTAGTCGACTGAGCCGAATTCAGTTGATTGAAATGCCCAATTCAGTCGACTGAAGGAGTTTTGGATCTCAAAACAACCTCCACCGCCACACCTCAGTCAACTG
>JAUMHN010306160.1:0-18450 GCA_032360265.1 Heliamphora ciliata
ACAATACCTAAACAAATGTCCTTGGAACTAACCCAGTACAATTAGATTATGATAAAAGAGATGTTAAGCAATGGGTAGCCGAACTAGATAAGTGCACTAAAGTTACGTCGGCCTAACGTACTTTAATTCAATTATCTAAGTCTACTCCCCTCGTAAGGATTTCAAGAGTGTACAAAAGAATTTACAAGATCACTGCAACAGATTACGATTTTAAAATCGAGAGAAGATGAACGATGGCAAAGATTTTATCAATATCGAATGTTTGGAACGGGTAATTAACAAATAATTGATATCGAGTTCTACAAAAGATGAGTTAGTTCAAGGAGGCTGACTTGAATCAGAGGAGAATCAAATGCAAATACCGGTCTTCATTGAGGCGTGATAGCTTGAGGACAGAGGTGTTTCGTAGGATTGAATTTTTGATAGGATTATGAACAAGACTTGGGTGCATAAGGGGTTACTGACGAATGACACCTGACGGTACCGTTGAGGACTGAGGATATAAGAAGGAAGGATATGCAATGAACTGCAATTCGGTATAAAAGTTGATATAAGGGTTTAGGGTAAACGAGAAAAGAACTTATAAGGATGAAGTCATGGGGTTCTAACGGTGGCTCTTGAGGTGATATCTGAAACATTTCTTAGTGCGTACTCCCTTCTACCCCCCTTAAAATAAAATAACTTGTTGCGTGAATATTCGATCTTTGATCTCGATGATCTTACTCGTCCTTCGCATGTAAATTCCCTACTACATCTGATCCTGGTAAGGTCCTAACACGACTCGCTATAGGACTTAGACGCAGCAGATTTTAGTTCTTATAATATATAAATGATAATTATAATTAATACAACGCACCCTACAAATCTTCTACGTGAAAAAACGCATGGTTTTGTATAACCCAAGGCCTGAAGGTTTACTAAACCTAGGCTCTTAACGATTAAAACTGATTAAAAGCACATAACGATTATAGTTTCTCTAACGGATTCAACAAAAATTTACAATACGCTCGAGGAAACCGAACAAAAAGAACAAAAGATAAAAACTCAATTCTTCAGCCAGTATTTTCGGGGTTCGCTGGCTCCTGCCACTCACTCTATTCTTCAATTTCATTACCTTCTTCGGGGCTGACTTTCTCAAAGAACTCATTACACTCACCTGTGGGACGAATGCCATGAGCCAAAACCCAAAAACAAATTTCCTAAACCGTCTAACAAATTCACAAAAAAAATCTCCTACAATGCATATCGTATAATATCCAATACAATTTAAGGCCTAAGAGACAGACAATTTAACATTTTCAACAAGGTAAGCATATATAAGAAGAATTGTGCAAGTGCGTGATGCATATGAATGCAATGCAGACGCCTAACCCGACTTGTATCGAGAAATAAAATAGGAGTTCCACTTTAGGACTTATTTCTATTACTTGTATGGACTTGTTATCATTATTGCCGCCTCATGGACTTATTGTCATCGCCGTGATGGGACTTGTTGTTATTGTCGCTTCAGGAACTTATTATCAATGCCGTAATGAGAATTTATATTATTGCCACCTCAAGAACTTATTGTCAATGCTGGGATGGGACTTTATATTATTACCACCTCAAGGATTTGTTGTCAATGCCATGATGGGACTTTATATTATTTTCGCTTCTGGGACTTATTGTCATTGCCGTGATGGGACTTTATAGGGTTATCCACATTAAAAACTAAGATGCTCGCTTAGTATCAACCCAAGGTCTAAATTACCAAAACTAGAGTGCTAGTGACGAACTCGTGGTGCCTAACAGTATTCATAAATAAAAAATCTTTCTTTTGAAACACCGGGGACACACCCAGGGTGCTCAGAGAGAATATATCCCAAAATAGTTACAAAAATGGCTACCCGGGACGGCCTAGACTAGGAGCCGAGAAAAAAATAATTTCAATGTAACCCAATGCAATTTGAAAGATACGAAAGGACTTCGATAACCCTAGATGAAATTTAGGAATGCTCATAATGTGCAATATATTTCTCGTGTGCAATTAATCATAGCATGGCATATATGATCTGGCATATGGTACAACTTGCTAAAGCAACAAGTACAAGTATGTGAAGCATAATCATAATTTATATGACATAGAATCGAACCATCTGTATGAGTTCATTTCATCAAAAGTATCAGTTTCATACACTAATTAATCACCAACTTCATATAAGGTTCACATACTCAAGTTCCATAAATAACACGCCACTTGTACACTTAGCCAATTTTAGGTAATTGTTTAATTGTTGGTTTTAAAATTACTACGTCATTTTGAAGTACTTAGACGTAGATTTAATTTCAGATATTTTAAAACTATTTAGATAAAAATATTCCCTACAACTTTCATGTTTATCACTAAGGTCAAGTCCTAAGGCACGGGGGTCATTGATTTTATTTAAGTAAAAATTGTTCAGTATTTTACAGAGAAAAGCACAGTAATTAGGCCTCTGTTGGCCACGGTGTTGGGACATCAATTCAAGAGCTATAGGTCTAATGTTCAGTGAGAATTTAGTTTAAGGTGTTCCCTACAAGTTTCATGTTTTGTGCTAGGGTAAGGTGTTTGGAAAAAAATTGAGATTTTGGCAAATTTCTAAAAAGGGTTCAATCAGTCTAAAAAGGGTTTGCAGAATGTGTTTTTAACAGAAAATGCTCAAACCCTTTGCGGTATCATCCGAGGGTATTTTGGGTTGATTTTTGGTCAGTATTTATTTTAACATGTTAGCTACATTTTTCATGTTAACCACTTTTGGATTCGGCTTCAAAAAAGTAAGGTTTCTTGTCTCTCCAAAATGTGTGACAGAGAAGTCTGTCGGTCACTAAAACACAATAGTGATTTTGGGCAGGACTTTGACCTATCAAGACTTCATAGTTTTGGCTCAATTTTAGTGGAAAGAAAGATAAATATGTCCTCTACACGTTTTAAGTTTTGACCCAAGCTCGGTTCTCACTCTAACTCAGGGTGTTTAGGTCTGCAACTCAGAGTGGTCAAGATCTGACACTCTTTAGCGAAAATGACATCTATGGAGTTCTTTCTACCCAACGAAATTATTTCAAACTAATTTTGTATGAAATATAACTCCAAACGCTAGGTCTTTACATAATAATCACTTTAACATCATATTTCTATAATTAGTTTTGATGTTTTACGATTCGTGGCAGAAAGTAGGTAAGCCTAGAAAATTAAGTATTTTTTAAATATTTTTAAACTTTGATTGGTTGCATGGGAGGTGGGAATGTTTTTGAGACTTACACAAATCCAATATGGGAGCTATGGATTTCGTTTAGGGGCTGTTTGGGGCAGACCAAAAGCTATTTTGCATTAATTTAGGGTTTAAATTGTATTTTGGTACTATTTCGTGCAAGAAAATGCATAAAATATTAATTTTATATATCTTTTTGTTATCTTAACCTACTAAAATCTATTATATGAATGTGTTTATAATTAATTTAGTCTTCCCATGAATTATCATAATTTTTATAGTAATTAATTAAATAGGTGTAGGCTTTTAAGTCAAATTAAGCTAGTTTGACAAGAATTGACTTTTAGACTTATTTATTGTGTAGAGACATTAAATAATAATTTGTTTGCATTTTTTAACCTATATTTTTACATTATTTTGTATATTACTTGTATAAAATGTCTTGGGTCGTAATAATACTTAATTTACACAACTTTTTCTCATTTTTAAGCTTTAAAAGGCCAAAAAGTCACTTTTTGGGCTCAAACTCCAATGTGGCCGGCCACTAAGGGCATTTTTGTTATTTTTTGAAGTTATTTTATCTTTTAATACTTAATTGTATTTAAATATCTGATTTAGAGTATCCATGTGCTAAATTTTAAATTTTTAAGACTTTTTGCTGTGCTAGGGGCAAAATGGTCATTTTTTCCTAATTATAAGAATTTTTTATTTTTAATCTAATATTTCATGTTATTTACTTATTTTAGAATGTTTGGAGTCCTCTCTGAATATTAGAGTTTTGCCTCTGAGCATTTGATATCTTTAGGATTTTCGGATCGAATTAGGGTTTTCGAGCCAAGTTAGGGTTACCATCCTTCTAGCGACCTGAGATCTTGTCAATTAACTGTCGCTAATGCTAGGGTTTGGGTTGGATCGCAATAATGGTTGTTATAAACCGGGTTACTACAGCTATGATTTGTACCGGAGTGTTACAAACTACCACCTTAAACAAATTTCGACCTCGAAATTTCGTATCGTACTTCATCATTTAAATGGTTGGCGATGATTTACTAGCATTGTGCTTTCTCATCTTGACTTTCTTACTTCTGTGGTGCTGCCCTAGAGCTTCTATTAATAGAATTGCTTTTCCTCCATAGTACCTAGCCTTGGGTCTTTATTGAGCTCTCTTTGAAGTTATATTCTTGTATTCGCATACAACTCGTGGCAACTCAAGGGCTGACAAGGCATTTGTATCGGCAAGCATGTAAGCTAATCTTACGTTAAAGTTACTTGATCTACACACCTTCGCCTTACTCAGTGTCAGAGTTTCATGTCATTTTTTTGAATCTGTACAATAGTGTCATTCTCTACTTGTGCCCATATCTTCTCCTATTGGCAATCTATGATAGCGTGATGTCTAGTGAGCTAGTTTATTTCGAGAATCACGTCGTATTTGTTAAAATGCCTGATTCACAAGTCGAATGTCATAAGGGTGTTAGTACTCTCAATATGCACGCTCTATAAATAAAGTCTACTTGCGTGTGATATTCTAAGGGTGTATTGACCCTTAGAGCCTGATCTAACACTTTGGGTTCTATCAACAGAGATTGCCTACATGCCAAAGTTATGAAAAAAATGGGATGCTCCAGAATCAAACAACACTTTCACTAAAATATTGAGTAGCACGAACATACTTTGCATAACTTTGGTTCCTTCTACATCCTCCCTTTGTAGAGCAAAGATGCGTCCTCCTTGGGGCCTCTGGTTTTGTTAAGCAGTGGCCTTCCCCTCCTATTTCGTTGGTTAGTTGCTAGTCGGGCAACCTGAACTGGCTACGGGTACTTTGGTGGCGGGTTCTGGGGTTGCCTCCACTGCTGGGAGTGGTTGTTCAGAGTCCTATGTCCTAGGCGCGGGCACGCAAACCTCTTATGTCCTGGTTGGTTACATTTAAAGCAGACTATAAATTTGATAGAGGAGTCCCTTAGCTGCTCTTGTCTATTCTTCTGTTGATATGGCTTCCTTAGAACAAACACTCGGTTGCCTTTTATTGGTCCTCCAGAGCTAGTGTTTCCTTTCTTCTGGTTCCAAATCCTTCTAGAGTCAGCTAAGTCTGTTTTTGCCAATAGGGCTACTTGTACTACTTGAGTGTAAGTCAAAAGCTGTAAGCAGCTGACCCTAGCTCGGATAGAGAGTTCTAGGCCCCACTCGATCTTTCGTGCCCTTGATTCTTCGTCCGATATGATAGTCGCAGCGAATCAACTCAACTCTTTGAAGCAGTTGACGTACTGGGTTACTGACATAGATCCTTGTTTTAGCTCCAAAAATTCTCTAACTTTCCCTTGTCGAAAGGGAACTGGGAAGTACATTTCTAAAAATAATTCTTCAAACTAATTCTAAGTCAGAGCTGTCACATCTTGGGTGTTGTTTATCAAAAACCACCAATAGTCGGCTTCTCCTTCCAGTAGGTGGGCTGCTAGAGCTACTCGATTGGCATCGGTCTGCACTCCCATAGAGTTAAATAATTTCTTGACAACTCTCATCCATTCTTCGATTACTCTCAGTTCAGCCCCTCCCTTGAACATAGGGGCTCATTATTTTTTGTGTTTTGATAAGAACCATGCCCTATCTCGGATGTGTGAACGGTTAATTGTTGTGGCAAGCTCACGCAAGACCTGGGCTAACCCTAGCGCTTCTTTATATACGGGTCCGTTTGCTGACTGTTGATGGTTAGTTCATCTACCTGCCATCTGAATAAAGAAGGAAGGTGTTGTGGCTAGTGAGTCTTCTTTTTAGGGTCTTAACTATTTCTAGGTTTTAGGATTTCGAGGAGTTAATTTAAGACTTATTCATTTGTATTTCTTATCATTCGAGTTCGAGAACAAAGAGTGATTACAAAGAGCGAGTCACATAACACATAAGGGCTCAATTAGAATAGGTACAAATAAAACTATCGAATTTTGACCGCGTAGTCCCACGTAACTTCCAAGTTCCATAGTATTTCCATTGTACTTCCACCTACCACACTCCAGCGGTTCTCATGCAAGCTTTATGAGTGATGGCGATAGGATCCTTCGTGTAGGTCTCCGTTAGAGATGTTGTATGAGCTCCTACTTAGCAGTTATTGCAGTCGGTTATTGATCTTCAAAATACGTTAAGCGCGTGCGTTGGTAGACATTTTGTGCTTTAACTCCAGGTAGAGATCTACTTTGTGACTCAATGATGTGCCAGGTGGTTCTTTTAAGGATGTGCACGACATGAGTTTCTCGTGAAAGGGCTAAAGTCAAATAAATTTCTCATCGATCTAGGTCTTAGGGGAGGCTACCTGGGCGGTGAGTGGTCAAACGTTTAGCCGGGGATTTTGACTGCATGATACGTGGCTGGGGTTTAGAATGGCTTAGGGAAGGTGATCAAATCCTTTACTGAGATTCAATAGAAGATTCCCAAATGGTTCAAAAGATAGGTCAAATGAGGTCAAATGATCACGATAAAGGCAATCATCGTTGACACAAATTGAATGGTTATTTGGGGTTCAAATGTAGGTGAAGCAAGAGGAGGACAGTGAACAATACCTAAACAAATGTCCTTGGAACTAACCCAGTACAATTAGATTATGATAAAAGAGATGTTAAGCAATGGGTAGCCGAACTAGATAAGTGCACTAAAGTTACGTCGACCTAACGTACTTTAATTCAAGTACCCAAGTCTACTCCCCTCGTAAGGATTTCAAGAGTGTACAAAAGAATTTACAAGGTCACTACAACAGATTACGGTTTTAGAATCGAGAGAAGATGAATGATGGCAAAGATTTTATTACTGTTGAATGCTCGTAATGGGTAATTAACAAATAATTGATATCGAGTTCTATAAAAGAAGAGTTAGTTCAAGGAGGCTGACTTGAATCAGAGCAGAATCAAATGCAAACACTGGTCATCATTGAGGCGTGAAAACTTGAGGACAGAGATCTTTCGTAGGATTGAATTTTTGATAGGATTATCAATAAGACTTGGGTGTATAAGGGGTTACTGACGAATGACACCTGACGGTACCATTGAGGACTGAGGATATAAGAAGGAAGGATATGCAATGAACTGCAATTACGTATAAAAGTTGATATAAGGGTTTAGGGTAAACGAGAAAAGAACTTATAAGGATGAAGTTATAGGGTTCTAACGGTGGCTCTCGAGGTGATATCTGAAACTTTTCTTAGTGCTTACTCCCATCTACCCCACTTAAAATAAAATAACTTGTTGCGTGAATATCCGATCTTTGATCTCGATGATCTTACTCATCCTTTGCATGTAGATTCCTTACTGCTTCTGATCCTGGTATGGTCCTAACACGACTTGCTATAGGACCTAGACATAGCCGATTTTAGTTCTTATAACATATAAATGATAATAATAATTAATACAACACACCCTACAGAGCTTCTACGCGCAGAACGCATGGTTTCTCATAACCCAAGGGCTGAAGGTTTACTAAACCTAGACTCTTATTCCAACGGTGACCCCCCGTCCTCCGGGCACGTCGAGACATACATAAGTATAGATAAGGAGAATATTCTAGCCATTCATTCATATTTAAATATCATAAATAGTACATCATTAAGAGTTTAAAACTGATCAAAAGCACATAACGATTACAGTTTCTCTAACGGATTCAACAAAAATTTACAATAAGCTCGTGGAAACTGAACAAAAAGAACAAAAGGTAAAAATTCAATTATTCAGCTAGCATTGTCGAGGTTCGCTGGCTCCTGCCATTCACTATGTTCTTCAATTTCATCTCCTTCTTCGGGGGTGACTTTCTCAAAGAGCTCATCACACTCACCTATGGCACGAATGCCATGAGCCAAAGTCCAAAAATAAATTTCCAAAATCGTCTAGCAAACTCACAATAAAAATATCCTACAATGCATATCGTATAATATCCAATACAATTTAAGGCCTAAGAGACAGACAATTTAACATTTTCAACAGGGTAAGCATATATAAGAAGAATTGTGCAAGTGCCTGATGCAGATGAATGCAATGCAGATGCCCAACCCGACTTGTATCCAAAAATAAAATAGGAGTTCCACTTTAGGACTTATTCCTATTACTTGTATGGACTTATTATCATTATTGCCACCCTAGGAACTTATTGTCATCACCGTGATGGGACTTGTTGTCATTGTCGCCTCAGGAACTTATTGTCAATGCTATGATGAGACTTTATATTATTGCTGCCTGAATGACTCATTGTCAATGCCGTGATGAAACTTTATATTATAGCCACCTCAGGGACTTATTGTCATTGCCGTGATGGGACTTTATAGGGTTACCCACATTAAAAACTAGGATGCTCGCTTAGTATCAACCCAAGGTCTAAATTACCAAAACTAGAGTGCTAGTGACGAACTCGTGGTGCCTAACAGTATTCATAAAAAACAAATCTTTCTTTTGAAACACCGGGGACACACCCAGGGTGCTCAAAGAGAATATATCCCAAAATAATTACAAAAATGGCTACCAGGGACGGCCTAAACTAGGAGCCGAGAAAAGAATAATTTCAATATAACCCAACCCAATTTGAAAGAAACGAAAGTACTTCGAAAACCGAAGATGAAATGTACGAATGCTCATGATGTGCAATATGTTCCTCGTGTGTAATTAATCATAGCATGGCATATATATGATATGGCATATGGAACAACTTGCTAAAACAACAAGTATAAGCATGCGAAGCATAACCATAATTTATATGGCATAGAATCAAACCATTGGCATGAGTTCATTTCATCAAAAGTATCAGTTTCATACGCTAATTACTCACCAACTTCATATAAGGTTCACATACTCAAGTTCCATAAATAACACGCCACTCGTACACTTAGCCAATTTTAGGTAATTGTTTAATTGCTAGTTTTAAAATTACGACGTCGTTTTGAATTACTTAGACGTAGATTTAATTTCAGATATTTTAACACCATTTAGATAAAAATATTTCTTACAACTTTCATATTTATTACTAAGGTCAGATCCTAAGGCACGGGGGTCATTTATTTTATTTAAGTAAAAACCGTTCAGTATTTTGCAAAAAAAAAACACAGTAATTGGGCCTCTGTTGGCCATGGTGTTGGGGCATCAATTCAAGGGCTATAGGTCTAATTTTGGGTGAGGATTTAGTTTAAGGCGTCCCCTACAAGTTTCATGTTTTTGCCTAGGGCAAGGTGTTTGAAAAAAATTTGAGATTTTGGCCAATTTATAAAAAAGGTTCAGCTAGTCTAAAAATGGTCTGCAGAATTTGTTTTTAACAGAAAATGCTCAAAATCTTTGCGGTATTATCCGTGGGTATTTCGGGCTAATTTTTGGTCAATATTTATTTTAACATGTTAGCTACATTTTTCATGTTAACCACTTTTGTATTTGGTATCGAAAAAGTTTGGTTTTTTGTCTCACAAAAATGTGTGACGGAGAGGTCTGTCAGTCACTAAAACACAACAGTGATTTTGGGCAGGGCTTTGACCTAACAAGATTTCATATTTTTTGTTCAGTTTTGGTGGATAGAAAGATAAATATGTCCTCTACATGTTTTAAATTTTGACTCAAGCTCGGTTCTCACTCTAACTTAGGATTTTTTGGTCTGCAACTCAGAGTAGTCAAGATCTGACACTCTTTAGCAAAAATGACATATCTGAAGTTCTACTCAACGAAATCACTTCAAAATAATTTTGTATGAAACATAACTCCAAACGATAGGTCTGTACATAATAATTACTTTAAAATCGTTTTTCTACAATTAGTTATGATATTTTAAAATTCGTGGCAGAAAGTAGGTAAGCCTAGAAAATTAAGTACTTTTTTAATTTTTTTAAACTTTCATTGGTTGCATGGGAGGTGGGAATGCTTTTGAGACTTACACAAATCTGATATGGGAGCTAGGGATTTCATCTAGGGGCTGTTTGGGGCAGGCCAAAAGCTATTTTGCATTAATTTAGGGTTTAAATTGTATTTTGGTTCTATTTTGTGCAAGAAAATGTATAAAATATTAATTTTATATATCTTTTTGGTATCTTAACCTACTAAAATCTATTATATGAATGTGTTTATAATTAATTTAATCTTTCCATGAATTATCATAATTTTTTTAGCAATTAATTAAATAGGTGTATGTTTTTATGTCAATTTCAGCTAGTTTGACAAGAATTGACTTTTTGACTTATTTATTGTGTAGAGACTTTAAATAATAATTTTTTTTCTTTTTTTAACCTATATTATTATATTATTATGTATATTACTTGTATAAAAAGTCTTGGGTCATAATAATACTTAATTTATACAACGTTTTCTCATTTTTAATCTTAAAAAGGTAAAAAAATCACTTTTTGGGCACAACCTCAAATGTGGCTGGCCACTAAGGGCAGTTTTGTTATTTTTTGATGTTATGTTCATGTGTTAAATTTTAAATTTTTAAGAATTTTTGCTGTACCAGGTGCAAAATGGTCATTTTACCCTAACTATAAGAATTTTTTATTTTTAATCTAATATTTCATGTTATTTACTTAATTTAGGATGTTAGGAGTTTTCTTTCAGTATTAGGATTTTGCCTCTGAGCATTTGATCTCTTTAGGATTTTTGGATCGAATTAGGATTTTCGGACCGAGTTAGGGTTACCATCCTTTTAGCGACCTAAGATCTTGTCAATTAACCGTCGTTAATGCTAGAATTTGGGTTGGATCGCTACACTGGTTGTTAGAAACGAGTTGCTACAATTAGGGTCTGTACCGTGGTGTTACACAATATTAGTTAATCGTCCTTAACCTTCTATTCGATGAAGTACGGGGCAAAATTTCAGGGACGAAATTTGTTTAAGGGGATAGTTTATAACGACCAGTAGAAACCCTAATTGTAACAACCTGGTTGATAACAACCCGTGTCAAGACCCAGCCCAAACCCTAAGTGTTAGTAACGGATAGTTCACATGGCTATAGAACGCGGACGATGTTGAAAACCCTAACTCAATTTAAAAATCCTAAGTTCGGCCCAAAAATCCTAAAAAGGTCCAAAACTCAGGCAGTAAAACATTAACACCCGGAGAGTCTCCCAACATTCTAAATGAAGTAAATATTATGAAATAATGAGTTAAAAATAAAAAATCCTCATAAATTTAGTAAAATGACCATTTTGCCCCCAGTACAGAAAAAAGTCTTAAAAATTCAAATTTTGACACATAGATACCCAAAATCCAGAATTTATGTACAATTAGGTAGCAAAGGACAAAATAACATAAAAAATGACAAAAATGCCCCTTAGTGGCCGACCACCTTGGGAAGTGTGCCAAAAAGTGACTTTTTACTTTCTTTTAAGCTTTAAATGATGAGAAAGGTATTAAATTAAGTATTATGATGATCCAATACTTGTTGAACAAGTAATATACATAATAATATAGTGTTATAGGTCAAAAAAAGCAAACAAATCATTATTAAAGTTCATACACAACAAAATAAGTCAAAAAGTCATATATTACTAAATTAGCTTAATTTGACTTAAAAGACTACATCTGTTTAATCAATTGCTATGAAAACTATGATAATACATGAAAATACTATATTTCTCATAAACATACTAAAATAATAGCTTTTAGTAGGAAAAGACACCAAAAAGATACATCAAATTAACTTTTAATGCATTTTCTTGCACAAAGGGGCACGGAAACCAAGAAAAATCCCTTGATTGATGGGGGATCAGATTTTTATCCACCAAAATTGGCCCTAGCTGTATTTTAGCTTCCCCAAATATGATTTTGTTCTCTCAAAACCATCACCATGTCAACTCATATCAACTCAACCTATGTGAAGTGGAAGAAAAAACGGAGAAGAAAGTACCCTTAATTAAATTTTTGTCCCCTCCATGTTCCCTAGCTCTTACCTATATTAACTAAGCCCAAACACCTTCTTTCCCCTTGATAATTTCTGTAAAAGAGGGAGAGAAACCAGACCTCTTTCCCTTAAGTGTTTATAAGAGTTTGACGGAGAAAATGGAAGAAAGGAAGGAGAAATCAAATAGAGGAGTTTTTCTAAAGCTAAGGCCATCCATGCCACCATCCATTGATCCCTCAAATAAGTAAGTAAAACCTCTAAACATTGTGTCTAATATCCCTCAAAATATTTTCCAACACATCCCTTTAAACACTTAAAGAATCGAGAATTGAAAACCAACCGAAAAGGCGTCGTAGTTGAGAATTAGGGGCTGTTTTGTTTATGAATGATATGAGATGTTGTTGTGTGATGTTATATTTGAGTTTGATGACTTCTAAGGGTGCTGGAGCCTTGATATTAAAGTCTAGAATACACGCATGCAAAGAAATGGAACAAACACTTGAAGTGGCATAAGTAGAAGACTTGAAGTGAGATCCGAACTTTGGTCTAGAATACATGGCATAAGTAGAAGACTTGAAGTGAGATCCGAACTTTGGTCAAAAACATAAAAGTTGTAGATAACATATATATCTATCCACCCACCAAATATGAATACAAAATATTAAGTGCTGATAGGTAAAATTCCCTTTGAGAGTCTCTATTGAGTTTTAGCCCCCAAGGAACATTCTGTTATATATTTTTATATAGCTCAAAATCTCAATTTTTAGTGACCTATTCCAAAAGTGGTCTACATCAATATTGTAGCTAACATATTAAGTTACTTGCCCCCCATAAATTAGACCTTAAAGCCTCGGCATAATATCCCAAAACTGTTTCAAACCCTCTGTCCATAACCGGCTCTGCTGAGTTTTGGTGACTAATAGAACCTACTTTTTAAAATGGACAAAACGTCTAACTTGTTTCAAACAACTATCCTTAACTCTGAACATGGAACTGGTAGGAGACATATTAAAATAGAACATACTAAAAAATGGACTCATTTGGACTTGCGATGATACCCCAAAACCGAGACCAACATCTTAGTACTTTGTATAATGTGAATGTCTCTTGAATTCTCTTAGACTTTTAAGTTGACACCGGTAAAGGCATCACACATCTTAAGGTGGGATTATTAGTTTGATTATTTTGGGTGGCCCAGATAAGGATGGGTGATTATTTTAAGTGGCCCGCATAAGGATGGATGATTATTCTAGTTAGCCTGGATAAGGATGGATGGTTATTTTGGTTGGCCCACCCCCACTTCATTGCTATTGAGTTAAACAGCTGTGACATGAAGCCCAATGATGCATTTACTGTTCGCAACGAGGCGCGATGATGGCTTTGGTGATCAATTACCCATGAAAGTCTACTCTGGCGATTCCCGACGTGGAATCCCAGTTATAATTTGGGTGCATGTTGGGTTGGGCATCTGCATTTCATATGCACATGTTTATTGACTTATCTGCTATCCTGTCATAAATTTGTCTGTCTCCTTAACTATAAACTGTATTGGGTGTTCTATGGTATGTGTTGCGGTGAATTTTATGCCGTGAAATTAGTTAGAAAGTTAGAGTGTTTTGCTTTTGGGCTTTAGCTCATGGAATTCGTGCCACAGGTGAGGAGGAGTTCTTGGAGGAAGTCATCTCAGAGGGCAAAGAAGGGTTTGAAGAACAAGGTAAGTTCCAAGAGCACGTGGATCCCGCTGATGCATTCTGAAGAGTCGAGACCTCTACATCTGTTTTTACATTCAGTTCTCTTGCGCTTGGTGTAATTTTTGAAATTTCTTGGTGAAACTGTAATAGTTATGTAATTTTGGACCGTTCAGAACTCATTTATAATGTAATAACTATCGTATATAAATATGAATGTATGGTTAGTATATTCCTATATTTATATTTATGTATGTCCCAACGTGCTCAGAGGACAGGGCGTCACATATAATGTCTTTTGTTGTCTTTTTTCGTTGTATGCAAAATTAAGAAAAGTGATGTAATGAAAGTGATAGCTTCATATTAAATGTGCGTGTCACCTCAAACAATTATAGTATATTCGGAAATGTAATTTTGTAACTTGGTTCGTTCAGTTAAATCCCTCGAATGTTATGTACACTATTTTCTTATGTCTTGGGGCATTACCTATGGATATGGTTTATGTATGGCAAGTCTCGGGGTTAGTTCATGGACCCGGGTTTAGGTCGTGACATGCCTTCCCCCACATCAACCATATCAAGATACAAATTAAAAACATACAAGGGGTAACCCACGAGATGTTTCCACTACCACAATCACAATGCTCATGGTATAACAACTTATATTCTGAAGAACAACTAATAATGGCATGCATTCTAATCATCATACATTCACAAATAAACATTAATCAACTAATCATCATATAAAACTTGGGTCTCATAGCAAAAGATTCTCAAATCACACTTAGAAACTTTTAAGGCCAAAATTGTGTATTAAATTAAAAGGATTGGCAGTGTTTTGGGGCATCTAGACTTAGAATCAAGCTATGATTTTTAAACAGCATTTAGATAAAAATATTTTCTACAACTCTTATGTTTAACACTAAGGCCAAAACCTAAGGAAAATGGGTGAATAAAACATCCTAAGTAAAAACGATTTAGCACTTTTCTCAAGATTTTACCGACATTATGTCTCTGTTGGTCTCAATTTTGGGGTACCAGATCAATTCCCAATGAGCCCATTTTTAGATATATTCTATTTTAAAATGGCCCCTAAAAGTTTCATGTTTAGTGTTAAGGGTAGTTATTTGGAACAAGTTAGAGGTTTTGGCCATTTTAGAAAATAGGTTCTGTCAGCCACAAAAACTCAACAGAGCCGATTTTGGATAGAGAGTTTGAAACGATTTTGAAGGACTTTTCCAAGGCTTCAAGGCCTGAGTTTTAGACAAAAGGTAGTTCAATATGTTAGCTACAATGTTCCTGTAGACCACTTTTGAAATAGGTCACTAAAAATAGGGGTTTTGGGTTGCACAAAAACATATGACAGAAGTGTCCTTTGAGAGTTGAACACAATAGAGAGTTGCAAAGGGGTTTTGGCATAACAAAACTCAAGATTGTTTGCTCATTTTTGGTGGGTATCTAGATATGCATCTTTTCTACAACTGTTATGTTTTTACCAAGGCTCGAATCCCATTGCAAACTAGGATTTTCATATCAGTAGTGTTGACTGGTCGAAAAATGACACACTTTGGTAAAATTATAATAACTCGAGTTTTACTTACTCAAATGTGTTGAAACCAACTTTGAATGAAAGGTAACACAAAAATATAAATTCAAATATAACGAACATGCTTAGATCAAGTTTCTACATTGAGTTATGGCATTCCAAAGCTCAGGACAGAAACATCAAAGTTCTCAAAAATCAAGTCCTTATGTGTTCAAGTCTCCTACATGTGATTTGTCAAGGTTTTGTTCGATTTCTTTGCATGCTTGTGTTTTAGACATGAATATCAAGGTTCCAGCACACTTCTAAGCCATCAAACTCAAAAATAACAACACACAACAATATCTCATATCATCCAAAAACACAACAGCCCCTAATCTTCAACTACGATGCCTTTTCGATTTGTTATCGGTTCTCGATTCTTGAAGTGTTTAAAGAGATGATTTGAGGGATATTAGATATAAGGTTTAGAGATTTTACTTACTTGTTTGAGGGCTCAAGGGATGGTGGTATTGAAGGACTTAGCTTTTAGAGAAACACCACTCCTTGGTTCCTTTTTCTTCTCCTCCTTCTTTCTCTTTCTTTTCTCTCTCAAACTTGTGGAATACCTCAAGAACACTCAACCAAGCCTTTCTCTCTCTATATGGACGAAATATGAAGAGGAGAGGGAGGGTGTTTGGCTTGGTTTATATAGGGAAGGCTTGGAGAACACAATTAATTATAAGTACTTTTTTCTCCTTTTTCTCTTCCACTTCATATGGGTTAAACTGATATGAGTTGACATGGTGTAAGTTTTGAGGCTTATACATCAGATTTGGGGAAGAAAAATACAGCTAGGGTCATTTTGGGGGACAAAAAATTTGATCTCCATCAATCATGGGGTTTTTCCTTGGTTTGCGTGCCCTTTTGTGCAAGAAAATACTTTAAAAGTTAATTTTATGTATCTTTTAGGTGTCTTTTTCTAATGAAACTTATTACATTAGTATGTATATCATAAATTTAGTATTTTCATAAATTATCATAGTTTTCATAGCAATTGATTAAATAGATGTAGACTTTTAAGTCAAATTAAACTAGTTTGATAATGTATAACTTTTTGACTTATTTTATTATGTATGAATTTCAATAATAATTTGTTTACTTTTGTTAATGTATATTACTTGTTCAACAAGTGTTGGATCATCATAATGCTTGATTTGATACCTTTCTCATCTTTTTAAGCATAAAGAAAGCAAAAAGCTACTTTTTAGCACAGCTTCCAATGTGGCTGGCCACTAAGGGGTATTTTGTCATTTTTTATGTTATTTTGTCTTTTTCTACTTAATTGTACTTAAATTCTTGATTTAGGATATCCATGTGTTAACTTTGAGTTTTTAAGACTTTTTGCTGTACTAGGGGCAAAACTGTCATTTTACTCTAGTTATGAGAGTTTTTTCTATCTTTAATTCATTATTTCATGATAATTACTTAATTTAGAACGTTGGAAGGTTCTCCAGGTGCTAAGATTTTGTTGCTTGAGTTTTGGACCTTTTTAGGGTTTCTAGGTTAAACTTAGGGTTTTTAAATCGAGTTAGGGTTTTGAACTTCGTTCGTGTTCTATGACCTCATGGGTTATCTATCACTAATACTTAGGGTTTGTACTGGATCTTTACACGGGTCATTATCAACCAGATTCTTACAACTAAGGTCCGAACCGGGTCGTTACACATTTGAAGCATAGAATACGACTCTTAAAACATGGTTCTAATTTCATTGCATCGTCAATATTCATTATATATTCACATTAAGTCATTATTCACTCAATTTAAATCAAATAATACATGTAAATCAAGTCACACAACTAAGGCATGCTTTACCATACACTTAACAATTTACAAGTCAAATTTTAATCATTTATTTGCAAACTACAGCAGAAAATTGGGGTACATAGACTTAGAGTTAGGTTCTTATTTTTTGTCACATTTTAGATAAAAATATTCTTTACAAATTTTTTGTTGAATACCAAGACTCAATCCTAAGGAAACTAGGTGATTTAATGCTCACAAGTGAAAATGGTTCAACACCATACATAAATTTTACAGAAAGACGGTCCCAGTTGGTCTCGGTTTTAAGATATCAAATCAAGTCCTACTAAGCTCCAATTTGGATATGTGTTAGTTCACTATGTCCCCTATAAGTCTCATGAATAGTTCTCAAGGTAGTTCATTGGAATGAGTTGCAAAAATTAGTCATTTTAGAAAATGTGTTCAGGAGGCTTCAAATACTCAGCAAAATCAATTTTGAACAGAGGGTTTAAAACTCTTTTTGGGTATTATACTGAGTCTTTTAGGTCTTGTCACGCCACAAACTTCGGGTCACGTGAAACACCCATAAATAACCAAACGCAACACCCAGCCTGAGAACATACTCTCAAAATAAACTATACATGCATTGTATATAAATGCCAAACGGCAACATTACACGTCTCCAACGCCTGAAAAATATGATATAGCATACATGTAACGAAAGAACAAAAGAAAAGACTACAGCTCTTCCACCTCTCCCGCACCTCCTGATCAACCTGCATGATCGTACCTGAAGAAAATCAAAATCCCACACCGTGAGCCAAAGCACAGCAGATACTTAACAGCACATGTAATATAAGCTAAACATGTAAGAAAAATGAGGTGCAGTTTTTGACTCTCTTTCAAGCCAATAAAACAATTTGAAAACAGTTTTAGATCACGACTCATCAGAGCCAGAAAAAAATTTTCACATGCAATGGGAAAGCGAGGATAGAAATCATTTTTTGACTCATTAGAGCCTTGAAAGTGATTACAGTATTACGACTCCCGTAGGCCGTTAATACAATTTTTAAGAAAATTGTTCTATCCGTCCCAATATGCAATACATGCAATCCATGAATCTTCTTGGACTTTCACCGAAGGACCACTATCCCAACTAATGCATCTTCTCGAACTTTAACCGAAGGACTACCACAGCCCCAATCGCACACACACCGACTTTCGCAGCCTACCTCATATACCGGCTTCGTAGCCTACCTCATAAACCGGCTTCGTAGCCTATCTCATACACCCACACATGCACACGTGCTTCATCAACCAGGATTTACATCGACTGGATCACAGATTCATCTAATCCATTTCATACACAT
>JAUMHN010306269.1:0-18447 GCA_032360265.1 Heliamphora ciliata
GATCCACATCCCGTATTATCATGTATTGCACGAACTCTTAATCCCGAAGTGATTGATTAATTGTGTTCAGATGATGTTCAGTACTTTGAGTCGTCAATGGTTGAGATTTCCTCCATGAGATCAATAATATCGATGAGTTTGGTACTGGCATTATTTGTCCGATGATTGATAATCAACTGACGGAAACCACGTCCGATTTAGGTTGAGGAGTTCATCCTCGTGTGCTTTGCTTATAGGTTTGATTATGCTGAGCCTGTACAGTGGGTTTTCGGATCCAGCATATCAAAAGGTTAAGCGGCGCAGTTGCGAGGAAAAGAGGATAATTAAATCGAGTTGTCAGTAACCTAATTTATTTATCAGGAATCCATATCTTAAACGTAGGGAGAATTCAGTGCATTTGATAATTGAAAACTCGAGACATTATTTCAGTTAGAGCCAGGAGTTCAGTCAGGACCTTTAGTGGAATAAGTTCTGGTTCGTACGAGAAAGGATCTAACTCAGGGACAGAGTTAGGGCTATTCGATTTTCTCGTACGGTTAGCCCGAGTCCGATATTTTTCCGTGATCCTTCGCGTAGCCCACTATACGTACGGATATTGTTTCTTATTGGTTTCAATTATTATTTAATTTAATTAGAATATCGGTTTTACCGCCGGGAACATTCAGGGATTAAATTAAATAATGAGGGACGTTTTTTATTTTTGCCACACCTAGGGATTAGTCCCTAGGTCGCCGACCCTAATAGGAGATGGTGGGTTTTATTTCTATATTAAGTGTACATCTTCTTATTCTTTTAGGAATGAGAGAATATACACTTAATATCTTTTTGATATATTCTTATATATTAAAAAGAGGCTCCAAAAAGAAACCCTAACCCTCTCCTCTCTTTGGCAATTAATTTTGCCTCCTTTGGAGAGAAAAGTGTGAGAAGAAACCAAGAGGAAGAGAACTCTTCTATCGGAAATGGTGCCCATACACCGTGATCGTCGTAGTGCGTCCGGGACATACGTGAGAAGGTTACAAGGTCGTCTTCAACGTATTCGGGACTTCGTGAAACGTTTCGATAAGTTTCATAAAGGTATTATGCTATTTAGATTAATATTGTTCTTTGTTTTCATGAAAAACGCACACGTCATTTTTTACGATCACGGCGCCGGTTCAAAATTTTTTATTTCCGCCTCAACAATTATACATACACGGGCTCAACCACATGAGCCAAAAAGGATTTTTCTCTCAAAAATCACACATTTCCATCTGAAAATCACCATTTTCATCCTTAAAACTATGCATATCATCCTGACAGAGATCATGTCACAGTTAAGGGAAAGCAGTAAAACACATAATTCTCCACTCGGGACACGCAGCCGAGGAGACACGATAAAATGTAATCCTATGTACCGACTCTGTCACACTGACAAATGTAATAACTATAGACTCTCGTCCGTTATCCCAAACCCACAGGCCTAGTAACGACAAGTTCTATACGGAGTCACAACAATAGCGCCATTCACGGAGGCTCCCAACGCCATTAACGGAGGCAACCGACAACCGCTTAATTTACGGGACCAAAGCCTGAGGGAGCTAAGCACCCACACCCTCAATTTACGGGGACTAACCCAAAGGAACTGAGTACCTACGCTGCGCACGTTACCAGACTTGCACCAAGGAGTAATGGAAGCCCAACTCAATATACCCACTATCACGGTACATCTATGGATAACATTTAAAACCCAGCAGTAGCTCAACTATGAAAAACAATAAGACTATTTTACATTGCATGTATATAAAAAGGGATCTAATACATCAACATGGAGATCTACAAACATGTAACAACATAATTTCATAAAAGTGAGACTCAACCCCAAGGGTTAGCTCCGAACCTCCACAAACATGTGAACAGCATTTCATACATTTTTACCCGGTGAAAGCAAATATAATCACATAAATCACCCTTTTAACAGCAGTAGGTTCAGAATTCTACCTCAAATAGCTAAAAGCTCGACATCTCAAAATCTAAGCTCATCGGAACGAGAATCCGTCTGAATGGATGTGAAGCCCACGTCGCCGACAATAAGGATCTGCTGTCCAACCGCGAAAAACTAAGCCCCGGTCCCCCTGAAAGCTAGAGAGAAGGTAGAGAACAGGAAGAGAGAAAGAGATTTGGTTGAAAAGATATTTTGGAGTCTCAAAAAGATATTTTGTTCTCTTTATAGCTTTCTGCGCCCAGGACCCACCGCTCGAGCGCTCAAGCACTGCTCGAGCGGACCCCTTGCCGACATAGGCCCTGCCACACCACCGCTCGAGCGCCCAAGCACCGCTCGAGCGGACCCCACTCCGAGCCACACTCTGCCACTACCCCGCTCGAGCGCACACCCACCGCTCAAGCGGTCACATCTCGGACCAACACTCTGCCACCAGCCCGCTCGAGCGAGCTCCCCACCGCTCGAGCGGTCGTCGCTGGGAGAGAAAACTGAAAAAGGCAACCATAACCAAACCCCCGCATGCTTAACACGTATAGCACCTATATAAAACATGATGTTCTACAATGGAAACATAAATCATACACCGAGAGATGCATATATGAAAAGAAATGCATCAACATATATAAATATCTCAAAAAGAGACGGATCCGAGTCTCACAGTGGTGGTGGTGGTGATGGTCCTATTTGTTAACGGCTTTAGGGTAATCCATTAGCTTATCGATCTAGAAATAAGGGCAGTGGTGATAGATTTCTGAGCTAAATGAATCTGATTTATTTTTTAAAAAAAATGATACATTTGTTTTTAAAAATGGGAGTTCTTATTTTGAAAATTAGAAATTTTTTTTGAAATGTCTTATTTGTTATGAAATGTCTTATTTTGAAAATGAGACATTTGTTATGAAATGTCTCATTTCTTCGATTGCTTTGTATTTTCAGAGCACAACAAAAATGATACATTTGTTATGAAATCTCTCATTTCTTCGATCTCTCTGTATTCTCACAGCACGATAATGTCTTATTTGTTATAAAAATGCCTCATTTCTTCTTATGAAACAAATGTCTCATTTTTGCACTAACGAGACATTTTAATTACATGTAGAAATATCTCATTTCTCTTCTTTTTCTTCTCTATTGAGATCCACAAAAATGCCGGCGAGATCTATGTCGACCAAAGCAACGTTGATGAGATCCATGTCAGCAAGATTAACGCCATCGAGATCTGGTGGTGGTGGCAGCAGTAGCGATGGAGGGTGGTGTCGATCTGGTTGTAGTGGTGGCAGCAGTGGCAGTGTGGAGTGGTGTAAATCTGGTGGTGGTGGCGATGGGGAGTGGTGGTGATCTGGTGGCAGTGGCGGTGGTTATGTAATTTGCAGGTGAAACTGTTATAGAGGACTGAGGGTAATTTTAGTATAAAAATAATATTGAAGACTTATTGGAACATAATTTGTAGTTGGGACTTATTAGAATATAAGACCTCTAAATGGGGCATAGCCAAAATTTTTCTTTTTTTGGTACAATTGATAGGGAAAGAAACAACAAGAGTTCCTACTCTCTAAAGTACACGGTGCCCAAGTCTAATAGATACAGGTGGGGAGTCACACAAAACAAGTGGCTCCTCCTGCTTAGTACCCAGATTAGCTAGATGATTTGCATGTTAGGGTTGGTATAGTGAAAATCATATTTTTAGTACTTAATTTTATTTTAATAAAATTAATTTTTTATTTTATGATAATCTTTATGAGTAATGTATGTGTATCATTTGTACAATATTATGCATAGATGTCTGATATTCTGTATAGTATTTAATCTGGTATGTATAGTACGGCTTACACACAGAAGATCAGATTTTAGGCTTTTACAGAATATAAGTTTTATGTTCACAGTTTAGATGGAAATGGACATACCATCGGTACGACTGTAGCACATAGTTTTAGAAGGCCTGTCTCGGTTACGGAAAACAGATAATAGTATCGTCTTTTGTTTCAACTCTCTGTACTAGTACACTTTGTGTTTATTGAACAGGATATTTGGGATAATTAATTTTATACTAACTATATAAATTAATTCGCACCCCAAGGTTATTATGAATAGTGCTTATCCTCTTAATTCTAAAATAATTATTGATTTACATATATTTAATATTCATTATTTTGATTCATTAGCGAGTGCGATCTTATATGGGTCTATATTCCTGGTGAATTGAATAGCGGTATTATTTATATGACAAATATTAATTATTGACGAAATTCACGTCCCGAAAGATCGGGATTGACGATACCCCCTTAAGGATACTTATAAGTTTTGACCGGACCAAACCCTACAGGTGGATTTAATTATCCGGTGGTCAAATAAGTTAAGTAGAAGGGCTTAAGGAATATCAAGATGCCGATTAAATTAAATTGTCAGTAATTAAATTTAATTGACGGGTATCAGGAATCTTAACGTGGGGAGAAATGGCAAGTATTTAATAATAGGAGCTCAATGCAAGAAGGTCTTGAGATTATGAGTCAGAGTTCAATTATAGTTCTTTAGTGGTGTGAATTGTAATTCAGTGTTTTATAAAAATTGCAGAAATCGCTGCTGTCTTTCCATAATTACAGAAATCGCTGGTAGGTGTCTGTGTTCTACTGGAACTCTTATTCATAATTACTCCACAGGTCTCTATTGTAGCCTATATATATGCGGGTAGGCTGAACCAGTTTAATATCAGATCATAACTTGTCTTTCAAGACTAAAGATATCTGGGTTCTGCTGGTACGAGTTCTCGATAGTCCGTAGCCCATACTATGTTCGAGGATTGCGTAAAAGAATACAGTAGAAGATCTGGCAGGAGCTTCGACTTAGAATCAAATTGTAGTTGAAGAATCGACTAGTAAAAAAGGTGTTCTTCTAAATTAACTTTGGTTGCACAGATTTTATTTTTTATCATTTGACGTCAAAATATATGGAGCCCGCTTCGGCGTTTGTTCGTCCAGTTAATTTTTTACCGAAAATTGTTTGTAAAAATAATGATCTTGACAGTATTGCCTCCAACATTGCACTTTGATTTGCTCCTCTGAATATGTGCTTGATGGTTGATGAAGATCTTGTTGGAGGCAAACTACCAAAATCATTGATTAGTAAATGATTTTTTAAAAAATAAAAACTGGACGAACAATTGCCAAAACAGGCTCCAGATAAATTTTTTTTGATATCGAACGATCAAGAATAAAACCCAAGCCACCACAGTTAATTCAGTTGAATACCTTTTGGTCAATTCTTCAACTACGCACTTTGATTTCCAAAGTTGAAACTCTGTCCAGACCTTATACTGTATTCCTGATGCGATTCCCAAACGTAGTGTGGGTTACGATCCTTCGAGAACTAAAACCGACAAAACCTGGACAATCTTAGTCTTGAAAAACAACTTATGAATTTGATTCAGCCTACCCGCACATTTATAGGGCTACAATAGGGACCTGTGGAGTAATTATGACATAGACTTCTAGTGTAACCCAGATACCCATCCAGCGGTTTTCGCAAATATGCAAACCTCTCAACAATTTCTGTAATTATGAAAACCTTGCAGCAATTTCTGCAATTTTCATAAAACACTAAATTGCATTTCAAACCACTAAAGAACAATAATTGCACTCTTAGCCATAATCTGAAGACTAATTTTCATGCTTAACTCATCTCCCCACGTTATGATTCGCGATACCCGCCAATTAAATTTAATTACTGACAATTTAATTTAATCAGCATCTTAAAATTTTTTTAAACCCTTTCGCTTAACTTATTTGACCGCGGGATAATTAAATCCACCTGCAGGGTTTGGCCCGGTTAAAACTTATAAGCTTCCTTAAGGGGTATCGTCAATCTCGAACAATCAAGACGTGGATTCCGTCAATAATTAATATTCACCATATAATTAATACCGCTATCTAACTCACCGGGACTATAGACCCATATAAGATCTCACTATCTAATGATTCAAAACAACGAGTATTAAATATACGCAAATAATAATTATTTCAGGATTAAGAACATAAGCACTCTCATAATAACCTTAGAGTGTGAATTAATTTATATAGTCTGGTTCTGCTCAATATGCACGAGTGTACTAGCACAACGAGACGGAACAATAGACGACGTTATTATCTGTTTTTTGTAACTAAGACATACTTACTAAAACTCTGTACTACAGTCATACTGATGGTTTATCCAATTTCATCTAAACTGTTAACAATAACTTATATTCTGCAAGAATCTATAATCTAGTCTTTTGTGTACAAGCCGTATTCTACACACCAGATTAAATACTGTACAGAATAAAGGACAACTATGCATGATATTAAAGAAATAATATAGCATACATTACTCATTAAGATTCTCATAAAATGAAAAATTAATTCTATTAAAATAAAATTAAATACTAAAATCAAAATAAAATCTATGATTTTTAGTATACAACCCTGACAATCTCCCACTTATACTCAAAATTATACTGCCGTACATCTGACTCCCATGCCCTCTACATGACTGTCAAAAGTCTTAGCCGGTGGTACTTTGTAAAAGAATCAATAAGGTTGTTCCTTGATGCAATCTTAGTTACAGCAACATCACGCATCTGTACAATTTCTCGTATCAGGTGATACTTACGCTCAATGTGTTTTTCTTTCTTCTGGATTCTTGGTTCTTTCAAGTTTACGACAGCTCTGCTATTATCACAATAAAGTGTAATAGCCGATTGAATTGAACGTACCACATCTAAATCCAACAGGAACTTCCTGAGCCAAACGGCCTCCTTGGCTGCTTCAGGAGTTGCCAAGTACTCGGCCTCCATAGTGGAATCAACAATACAGGACTGCTTGATACTCCTCCAACTTATAGCTCCACCTCCTAAGGTAAACACATATCCTGAGATAGACTTACGAGAAACTTTGTCTGATTGAAAATTCGAGTCTGTGTACCCTAAATGTACTAAACTATCTGCTTGGTAAACCAACATATAATCCTTAGTCCTTTTCAGGTACTTAATTATATTTTTTACCGCATTCCAATGCTCCTACCCTGGGTCAGACTGATATTTGCTAACCTTGTCCACGGAAAAGCAGATGTCGGGTCTAGTGCAAAGCAAAGCATACATTAGGCTTCCTACTACTGAAGCATAAGGAACCGCCTTCATCTTCTCTATCTCATCAGGTGTCATAGGACAATGATCCTTAGATAGAGTGGTTCCATGCCTAGAAGGGAGAAACCCTTTCTTCGAATCTTGCATGCTAAAACAAGCAAGGATATCATCGATATATTTTGCTTGTAATAAGCCCAATATTCTTTATTTCTGATCTTGCAAAAGCTTGATCCCGAGAATGTGATTGGCTTTTCCTAAATTTTTCATATCGAACTGCCGAGATAACCATACTTTTACCGAAAATAACATCTCTACATCGTTTTCGATGAGCAAGATATTATCTACATAAAGTACTAGAAAGACTATCACACTTCCTTCACGCTTTTTGTACACACAAGACTCATCTGGACTCTGATCAAAACCATAAGACTTTATAGCTTGATCAAATCGAGTATTCTAAGATCTTCATGCCTGCTTAAGTCTATAAATATATCTCTTAAACTTGTACAACATGTGCTCTTGGCGAAATGAGCAGCAATGGATAAGAGAATCCAGATAGACTTAAGCATGGCTACCGGTAAAAAAGTTTCCTCGTAATTGATCCCTACTTTTAAAGTGAACCCTTTTACAACAAACCTAACTTTGAAGGTTCCAACCTTTCCATCTGCTCCTCTCTTCCTCTTGTAGATCCACTTGCATCTAGTAGGTTTTATCCTTTTGAGTGGTTCTACAAGTTCCTAGACCTGATTAGAACACATTGATTCCATCTTTGAATTCATATCCTTTTGCCAAAGATTTGTATTTTTATCCTAAAGTGCTTCATTGTAGTTACAAGATTCGGTATCCAGTTCTGTTGGGATCCTGTCAAAAGACTCTCCTAAGAACATAAATCTATCAGGTTGATGAACAACCCTCCCACTATGACAAGGCACTACCTATGTATGTGTATTAGTAGTAACACGCTGTGCAGAATCTGAATCTTGTGCACCATTACCCACATGCTCGTCTGGCATATTAATGGTAGCACCCTGTTCATGATTTGCACCTGTCCCGATAATTCTCCCACTACGACAAGGTAATAAAATATCAGTGACTTGTAATTCCTCTTCCGTTCTACTAGTATTTTCTCTCATTTCTTTCAGAATAATTTTACTTTTGGGCCTGTGATCCATAATATAATCCTCTTCCAAGAATTGGTCATTGGTGATAACAATGACCTTCTGATCCCTAAGATTATAAAATAAACCACCCTTCGTTCCCTTGGGATACCCCACAAATAAATAGACTTCTGTCCTCGGTTCCAACTTACTCGTGTTCCCTTTCAGCACATGTGTTAGGCACCCCAAATCCAAATATGTCTCAGACTAGGCTGACGCCCGATCCACAATTCTGTAAGAGTAGAAGGTACCAAGTTCAGAATATAAACCATTGTCTCTAATGCAAGTCCCCAAAATGAATCGGATAATCCTGAATAACTCATCATATACCTTACCATCTCCATAAGAGTCATATTCTTTTTTTTGCTACACTATTCTGCTGTGAAGTGTCTAGTGCAGTCAATTGGGATATAATCTCTTCAAATGATAGGTAGTCCCTAAACTTTTCAAAGAGGTACTCCCCACCACAGTCAGATCGTTGTGATTTGATACTTTTACCGAGATGCTACTCTACCTCCACCTTAAATTCTTTAAATTTCTCAAAGTATTCAGACTTACGATGTATTAAGTAAATGTATCTATACCTTGAGTAGTCGTCAATGAAACTGACATAGTACTCAAAGTCACCTCTAGCCCGGATAGTCATAGGACCACACTCATTAGAATAAACCAGTTCTAACGGTTCTTTAGCTCTAACCTTTGGCCGAGAAGGGTCTCTTGGTCATCTTACCCTCTAAGCAGGACTCGCAGATTAGAAGTGTCTCCACTTTCAATGAGCTCAAAGGTCCATCTTCTACCAGTCTATTTATCCTTTTAAGATTAATATGACCTAAGCGTAAGTGCCAAAGAAACGTTTGGTTCATTAAAGAATGAGACTTTCTCTTATACTGTAAATTAGATGTGTTATTCAATTCAGTCAATTAAAATGTAGGAGAAATTTGAGTAATAATATAAAGATCATCCACTAATGTATCATAACAGATAACCCTTGTATTATTCTTAATAACCACAGAGTTATTAAAATAAATTAAATATCCGTCTTTAACCATTCTAGAAACGAAAACTAAGTCCTTAAATGGAAGGTACATAAAAATAATCTCTCAATATTAAAACATCATCTCTACTAAAACTGAGAGTGACATCTTCCACTGCAACTGCTGTCACTTTGTACTATTGCTCATATGCAGGTAAATCTTTCCATTACTAAGTTGTTAGGTTTCCTAGAATCCCTACAATAAATTACAGATACGATTAGTGGCTCCCGTATCTACACACCAGGTACCGGTAGATAATACTGCTAAATATGTTTTCACAACCAGTGAACAGAAGTTACCCGGTTTGTTTAGCTTGTTGAGATAAACTCGATATTGCTTTTTTCAGTGCCGTGTCTGGTTGTAGTGAAAACATCTGTCTTTCGACTTTTTTACACCAATACGTGGCCCACTAACTACCTTAAAAACCGTGTTACCGTATTTCTAAATCTTTTTCTTCCTCGTGCCTTTCGGCCTAGAGAGAACTCTTTTCAAAAATAAATACATTTCCTGGCATTGATGAAATACCCTTGGTCGTTAAAGTTATATCCAAGTTACATTTTCAGTCAACAAAATTCGATCACGTTAGTTTGTTTTTTTTTAAGTATATTAACCAGTGGATTGAACGCCATTTTAATTCAGAGAATCACATAATTAAAAATAACCGTTAATTATTATGAGAAAAATTTTAAATTTATTTTAAAATTGGTTCCCTCTATCATTTAAAAAAAAATTAGCAGCAGCCTGGTGTCCTGTGAAAAATATGCCTCGATGGGAGGATGTCTACTATTCATCGTTTGTTCAGACAGGCCAATTCTTATTAATTTTAGTATCTAGGTAACTGACCAAGCCAAGTAAAATTAAATAACTGACATAGTTTCGGTCCAGCAAATAATAGCAGTGACTCAGATGGAGAGAATGTTATTATTTACAGCAACATGTTAACCACCACCTAATTTCAAATCAATCGCTTTGCAATAAACCCTTCAGATAGAGAAGTGATCTACGCTAACAATTATTCAGAATTATCTCTAAAAGAGGTTTGTACTGGTGATATCGCAATTAATCATATTTGATGGGAAGACAGACCTTACTGTCAATACGCAAAATTAATTACATCACCTACGAACTGGTGATGGAGACCGTGAGATTTATCTGTGAATAAATTTTCTCTCTCACTTAGATTTTTTAAAATATTTGTTAGGGTTACAAAAATTCGTTTAATTAAAATAAATTTAATTATTTCAAAAATCACACGATTCAAAAGATCCCAAATCATATTTTCGTATATACGATCCAAAAGATTTCGGTTTGCCAAATTATCTTTTCTTTTTTTAATGCGTAACAAATAAAATTACCAATGAATGCACAGTTTTTACTTTACTTTAGAGCTAAGGTATTGATTAAGGGCATTTAAAAATTTTATTTTTACGTTAAACACTTTTCGAAAAAAAATAATTTATTAAAATTAAATATTTTTTATTTAATTAATCTAAAATTCGAAATTAATATCCACGTCTTTTTAAGATATTCAATTTTTTAAAAAAAAATCATCTTCAACGTGTTATTTTGTAAAAAATTTTGAATTGAAAAAAATTTTATTTTATTTTTCTTTACAAAATATTGATTAAAACCGAATTTTCTGAATTAATTAAAATAAACAGAAAAAATAAAACAGATATACATCATCCATGCAGTTTATATAAATAAAAATACAAGATATTTATATATCCCGATTTTATGATCAAAATAAAACTCTAAAGAGTTTTAGTTTCCTGCAAACAGGTAAACTTTCAGTCTTTCAATCTTTATAGAAAGCTACTTATCGGAATTCGAATCCTACCAGGATTCTTCGATAATCAGTGTTATAGATATACAACACATCTCATATCAATTATCATCAGAAAAACAGCCGCCAAGGTTCCGAACCATCAGCCACCACCACCTGCCAAATCAGCAGCCCACCACAAGTCCGTGCTGCCAAATTCCCGAGGTCGTTTCGGCTCATCCATGCTCTGTTTTCATCCCTGTCATTTCTGGAACACAGCTAATGATATATACTATATTTTTGTCAAAAAAATGGTTGAAAACAGCCCAAAAAATAGGCTTCGATGGTCGCCAAAACACAAAAAATGCTACAACCCGGCAACAACACTTCACCGCGAACTTTCTAAGGTCGTTTCGGTCTCATCGGAACTCCGTTTTCATCTCGTTTTTTGGAAATGCAGCTAACGAAATATACTATATTTTTGTAAAAAAAAATTGATTCGAAAATAGCCCGAAAATAGCCATCAAAAGCCTGAGAAGTCGCAGCACCGCACTGCCCACCGCTGCTGTTGTTGTGCCGCTTGTTTCAGCTTGTTTGGTGGTTATTTTGGCTCCCGTTTTTACTGATTTTAACACTGATATCTAGCAATATGATGCTTCGAAGAATGCCTCAAAAACAATCCCAAAAAGACTCAAAACGGAGTCTCAAAACTACTCAGATGGCCGGCTATTACCGCCGCCCATGCCACCGCTTTTCAACTATTTTTGCTTTAGATTTTTGCCATGTTTTTGAACTATTTTTTCAGCCTATTTTACTACTATTTTGTGCCTAAAAAATTGCTCAAAACTCGTCCTGAAAAAGTTGCAAAACTTGTATCAAAGCCGCCGCCCGTGGGCTGTTTTTGCTGCTGCTGTAATTTTAGACCTATTTTGCTACTGTGTTTACTGCACAAAATTCACAAAAAACTTACCGAAAAAACCTATTTTAAAACTATGCAGAAATTTCCGCAATCCGTGGCCCAAACCACCCGAAACCACCGCTGGTACACCGATTATGCCGCCGCCTGTTATTCTTATTCTTGAATATTCAAATATGTTCTTAAATATTTTCTAAATAATAATTAAAAATAAATAAATTTTTTTACATCGAAAATCTCTGTCCTGAAGGCTCACATTCAAACTAAAAAAGTTTAAACAATCACGATCAACCCTCGTGATTAAAAAAAATTATAATCATCATTCGACCATTCAATCAAATATGAATAAAATAATGATTATAAAATCGATATTAGAACACCTGCAAAATAAAGTTAGCACAGTTTTAAATCTACCCAACCCCTCAATTAATCGTAAACACAATCAAAATGGCTCTGATACCAATTATTGGAGATAAACAACCAAGATCATTGATTTGTAAATAATTTTTTAAAAAATAAAAATTGGACGGGCTATCGCCGAAACAGGCTCCTGATAATAATTTTTTGATATCGAACGATCAAAAATAAAACGCATGCCACCACATTTAATTCAGATGAATACCTTTTGGTCGATTCTTCAACAACGAACTTTGATTTTTCGTGTTGAAACTCCAGTCAAACCTTCTACTGTATTCCGGATGCAATTTTCGAACGTAGTGTTGGCTATAATCTTTCGAAAGATAAAATCGACAGAACCTGGCCAACCTTAGTCTTGAAAGACAACTTATGAATTTGGTTTAGCCCACCCACATATTTATAGGACTACAGTAGGGACCTGTGGAGTTGTCACGCCCCAAATTCTAGGTCACCCGAAACACCCACAAACAACACCCAACCCGATGTTCAACTCTCAAGATAAAAGGCATACATGCATTAAATATAATTGCCAACTGGCTTACAACACATGGTTCCAACACCATAAACAGGTAAAACATTACATGAACCAAAAGAGATAAAAAAGAAGACTACAGGTCTTCCACCTCGACCGGCTCCTCCGAATCAACTTGCGTGATCGTATGCACCAGAAAAATATTTTTAAATCCCACACCGTGAGCCAAAACTCAGTAGAAACAAGGCAAACATGTAATAAAAGTAAAACATGCTAATACGAAAAGGTATGGATATTTCAATTCACACGAGCCTCAAAAACAGTTTGATATATATACATATATAGTGCAATACTTCACATGCAAACATCGTACTATATATATACATATATAGTACAATACTTCACATGCAAACATCGACTCTCATGAGCCCCGACTCTCACGAGCCTCACACGCAACACATGTATGTATCGACTCTCATGAGCCCCAAAAATAGTTCTATAAAATCTACGATGATTCACACGCCCCACGTACAACCCATGCGACCCACACAACGCAACACATGCAACCTGCGCAGCATACACTACACATGCAACTTTAGGACCACATTTTCGTCCCTCTTTATGCATTATTAACCAGAGTTAACGTTTACCATACCACATTTCCATCCATAGGTAACCACACACACGCAAAAATTAAACCAAAGTTTAAAATACACAAGGACCACATATCCATCCTTCAATATGCATGAATACAACCAGAGTTTTAATGCTCAAAACCACGTATAAACACTACATTTTACATGATGACATCACAAGCCACACAATTCGTCATCCATCGACCCTGGGGACCAACAGCTAATATAATGGAACTCAACCCTTAAGGCTAGCTCTAAACCCCCAAAACTCGATTTTCACAAACATTTTCACAAAACACTGTCTTTTTTCAAAACACGCCATTTTGAAAAAGAACTACGAACCCAAACACGTCACGCACGTGCACAACGATGTATAAATACCATGTTTAACAAAATCACGTCATCCCCGAAGACGACAACAAAACAAAAACAAACCCCCAAGGCCCCACCACGACCAGCCAAAACAAGGAAAGAAAAAACACCTCTCTTTAGGAGTTTAGTCGACTGAACCCCATAATTCAGTCGATTGAAAAGCTACTAGAGGAGAGTCAGTCGACTGAAACCCCCTAATTAGTCGACTGAAAGCTACACTGTCGACCCAGCCGACTGGATCATCTAGTCCAAACGACTAGATTAGGCGGGAACGAAACCCTAGCTACGGAAACAGCCCTTCAACCCCAAAATGAAGCAACCAAACTCCCTTTTGTTATCCTCGAACATACACAAGCCCAAAATTACAACGAAACACCGAAAGAAATGCCTCAAAACCCATTTCATCCAACCGAAAGCAACCAAAAATAATTTAGGAACAAAACCCAACTTTTTGAAATATAAAACAACGTTTCATGCATTTTGAAATGGTAATAACACATACGATTTCACGTAGCACCCCTTTAAGACACGAGAGTTTAGGATCCTATCACGTTGAGTTAAAAACTCGATACCTTGAAAAACGAATCTTGTCAATACGAGATTTCGTCCAGATGAACGCGAAGCCCTCGGTGTAGATAACAAGGATCCGCTATCCGATCGTTAAAAATAAAGCCCAAGCCACAGGAAAATTTAGAGAAAAGGCAGAGATTTTGTTTGGTTTTAAAGGGTTGAAAGGAAAATATCTAATAAAATATCTATGGCTAGATATTTATAGGCTCACCGAAAATATCTTTTTTTTTTAACTTGCACCACAACACCCAACGGCCCCGGGATCCAACCTAACATGCATTTCTAATCCCGAGCATACATAAAACGCATATAAACATGCAATCATAGAAACAAGAAACGACACGTCAAAACGTCGCAAAAAATTGAAAACGGGTTAAGGTCTCACAACTCCACCCCCTTAAAGGAATTTCGTCCCCGAAATTCACCACAAAGTCAAAAAGAAAAGCAACCCCGTAGATCGAAATCGACACAGACACAAAAGGTGGTCAACCAAACCATTCTTAGGATAAGGTCAAACGTGGTCATGTACTCTAAACAACGGCTAACTACCTCAAAGACACAAGATCTACAAACGCGCCCCAACATCTCATTCTCACCGACCGAGGTCTCTGCACACAACATACCACCTACGGAGTCCATCTTCCACTCCGAAACAGATGAAAGGAGGAAACACGATGCTCCCGTGTCGATAAGAACACTGGCCCAAAATTTACACACTAAGAAAATACCTCTGCTCACTGAAGGAATAGCTGCATCATTAGGCACGACAGGTGCCTTGGAAGAATTGGGATTTGCAAGGGCATACACTCGGCCCTGTGTCACACGAGTCTGACCACCATAACCTGGGACTGTCGGCTGTCGCACTGACTGGACTGAGGTACCCCCATCTGTAACCCTGGAAGTCTGCACTATGGGCTGCTGCTACCGCTAAGCCTGTCGATCCTACATAAATAGAACAGCTGGTGCTTCTGCCGTACTCGATACACTGCCTCCCTAGGGATAGTTCCTATGAATATTCCCTTGCTGGCCACACCTAAAACAAACTAGTGGCTCCCTCCACTGCGACTGAACTAGCACTAAACTCTGGAATTGCCTCAACTATGGGCAATTCGCCACACGATGCCCAGGCTGCCTACACCGATAATTGATTAACTCCCTTTGCTCTGGCCTCCCCAACGAAGCAGCTGATGGTACTGGTGTAGAAAACTATTGTCGCGATCCAGATGAATGAAAACTAGGGCCAAGGGACCTCTGTCTCTTGTTGGAGCGCCCACCTGACTATACCTCAGCTCCACTCTGTAGTATCCCGACCTCCTTGGAACCTCGAGTCTCACTCAAAGTGTTCTCAATCATTGCTGCCGACTCCATTAGCTCTGTAAAAACACGCAGCTTTAATCTTACCACACACTTCCTGATCGCTTGCCTCAAACCCCTCTCAAACCTTCTTGAATACAGCTCGTCTGTACCCACCAACTCCGGTGCAAATCGGGATAAACTGGTAAATCTGGCCTCGTACTATGCAATACTCATCGCCCCCTAAGTGAGAGCATAGAACTTCTCTTTATACAAGTCCCTTGATGAAGCCAGAAAGCACTTCTCAAGAAAAACTCTCGTGAAAGCTGCCCACATGCCCTCCACGGTATTTCGATCGTGTTTTCACCACTCATGAGCGTCCCCTCTCAGCTGAAAAGCGGTAAAAGAAACCCTCAGGTCTTCCTCAACTATCTACACCGTATCAAGGATCCGGGTTACCAGTTCCAACCACTCTGTAGCTACTGTTGGATCAAGATCCCCAGCGAAGGTAGGAGGGTCAAGACGCTTGAACTCTCGCATCGCTATCGTTGCCCTTGACTCGGGTTCTCTCTCTCTCCTCCTGGCAATCTCAACTAGCTGGTGGATGGAGCCTACCATTGCACGCAGCAACTCTATTGCGTCCATCGGTTCTTGGGGAGCATTTGTTGGAGGCAAGACTCCTAAGATCTTTATTTTTACAAACGATTAACGAAAAAAATTAACTGGACGGGCAAACGCCGAAACGGGCTCCAAATAAAACTTTTGATCGAACGATAAAAAATAAAACCCGTGCAACCAAAGTTAATTTATAAAAATACCTTTTGTCAATCGATTCTTCAACTACGATTTAATTCCGAGTTGAAACTCCTGTCAGATATTTTACTGTATTCCCTTACGCAATTCTCGAACGTAGTGTGGGCTACGGACTATCGAGAACTCGTACCGGCAGAGCCCAAATATATTTAGTCTTGAAAAATAATTTATGATATAAAACTGGTTCAGCCTACTCGCATATACATAGAGCTACAGCAGGGACCTGTGGAGTAATTATGAGTATGACTTCCAATGGAACACAGACACCTATCAACGGTTTTTACAATTATAGAAAGACAGCAACGGTTTTTGCAATTTCCATAAAATATTAAATTACAGTTCACACCACTAAAAAACTATAATTGCACTCTGACCCATAATTTCAAGACTTTCTTGCATTGAGCTCATGTTATTAAATGCTTACCATTTCTCCCTATGTTAAAATTTCCGATACCCCTAATTAAATTTAATTACTGATAATTTAATTTAATCGGCATCTTAATATTCCTTAAGTCCTTCTGCTTAACTTATTTAACAGCCGGATAATCAAATTCACCTGTAAGGTTTGGCCCGGTCAAAACTTATAAGCTTTCTTAAGGGGCTATTGTCAATACCGATCTTTCGGGATGTGGATTCCGTCAATAATTAATATTTTTTATATAAATAATACTGCTATCCAACTCACCAAAAATATAGACTGATATAAGATCGCACCCTCTAATGAATCAAAACAACGAATATTAAATATATGCAAATCAATAATTATTTCAAGATTAAGATGATAAACACTATTCATAATAACTATGGGTGTGTGAATTAATTTATATAGTCAGTATAAAATTAATTATCCCAAATGTCCCGTTCAATACAAACAAAGTGTACTAGTACAGAGAGTTAGAACAATAGACGACGCTATTATCTGTTCCCCGTAACCAAGACAGGTCTACTAAAATTCTGTGCTACAATTGTACCAATGGTATGTCCATTTCCATCTAAACTGTGAACATAAAACTTATATTCTGTAAGAAACCTAAAATCTGATCTTCTATGTGCAAGCCATACTCTACGCATCAGATTAAATACTAAATAGAATATCGGACATCCATGCATAACATTTGAAGAAATGGTAAACATGCATTGCTCATAAAGATTCTCATAAAATAAAAAATTAATTTTATTAAAATAAAATTAAATATTAAAACTATGACTTTTAGTATATCATCCCTAACAATCTACCACTTATACTTAAAACTATGCTATCATACATCTAACTCCCATGCCCTCTACATGACTATCCAAAGTCTTAGCCGGAAAGCTCTTTGTAAAAGGATCTGCAAGGTTGTCTCCTGATGTAATCTTGGTCACAGCAACATCACCTCTCTATAAAATTTCTCGTATCGGATGATACTTACGCTCAATGTGCTTGCCTTTCTTATGGACCCTTGGGTCCTTCGAGTTTGCAACCGCTCCGCAATTGTCACAAAAAAGTGTAATAGCCGACTGAACTAAAGGTACCACATTTAGATCTGATAGGAAGCTCCTGAGCCAAACGGCCTCCTTGGCTGCTTCAGAAGCTGCCACATACTCGGCCTCCATAGTAGAATCAGCAATGCGGGACTGCTTGATACTCCTCCAGCTTATAGCTCCACCTCCTAAGGTAAACACATATCTTGAGGTAAACTTATGTGAATCCCGATTAGACTGAAAATCTGAGTCTGTGTACCCCAAAGGTGCTAGACTGTTTGCCTGGTAAACCAACATATAATTCTTAGTCCTTTTCAGGTACTTGACCATATTCTTTACCACAGTCCAATACTCCTGCCATGAGTTATACTGATATCTGCTAACCATGCCAACGGCAAAGCAGATATCGGGTCTAGTGCAAAGCATAGCATACATGAGGCTTTCT
>JAUMHN010306380.1:0-18446 GCA_032360265.1 Heliamphora ciliata
TCTTCCGTGCAGCATGCACCGAGTCAAATACTGGACAGAATATACGGACTATGCATTCATTCATCACAAATATAAATTTGAAAACATGAATGTAAAAATATCTCAAATGTTTCTCATTAATATGCCAGGGATCAAGAATAAAAAAAACCTAAAAAATATGGCTTTTCTGTATACATTCCTAACACTTACTCCCTTGGATGAGTTGGATAATGGGCAGGAGCAGGTCAAATCTTCTCCTAAGGACTCAGGATCCAGAAAGTTGAATAGCGGAAAGAAGAAAAAGAAAAGGTCACTTTCGTAACCCCTTTTTTAAAATGTCTGTTACATCTTGGAATATTTGGGGCCTAAATAGTTCTTTTAAACAAAATGAATTGAAGTTTTTTGTTAAATCATCTCAGGTCAAGCTACTTGCTTTAAATGAAACTAGGATAAAAAAAAGATAAGGCTAATCTAATTTTTGATAAAACTTTCCCTTCCTGGAATTTTGCTAACAATTACGATTTTGGTGTTTTGGGTTGCATTTGGGTTTGCTTGGATCCTGTTTTTGTTAATTTTCAAGCTACTGATTTTGGTGACCAATGGATCCTTGGGAAGGCTACCTTTTTGGAAAATAAAGTTTCTTTTTGGGTTACCTTTGTGTATGGTTTTAATACTTTTCGGGAGAGCGTTAGCCTCTGGCATAAGATTGTCTCTCTTGCTTCTGGTCTCACTAGTCTCCCCTGGTTAGTGTTGGGTGATTTTAATGCCATTCGAAATCCTCATACGCGTATTGGGGGGGTGTGGTAATCGCCTACACATATGGACAACTTCAGTAAGTGTTTGTATGAGGCTGAGCTAGAAGACCTTAGGTACAGTGGGATCCAGTTTACTTGGTCTAATAATCAGCAGAGCGATAGTTTTATTAAGTCCAAGATTGATCGTGCCCTTGTTAATGAGGCCTGGATTATTTCTATGGGTCAATCTAGTGCCTTCTTTGGATCTCCAAGTATCTCGAACCATGCTCGTATTGGTATTATGCTTGATCTTAACAAAGCCAAATCTAGGAAGCTGTTTAAGTACTTTAATTTTTGGGCTAAGAGTCCCAGGTTCATTCCTTTGGTTAAGGATGTTTGGTGCACTTCTGTTGTTGGGTCGGATATATATAGGGTTTGCCAGAGATTGAAGTTACTGAAACTTCAGCTTAAAAAGCTTAATAAGGATTCGTACAGTGATATCTCCAATCGTGTTGCCAATCAGAGACTATTCTTGAGGACCTCCAGCTTCGGCTTGATGTGACCCCTAGTGATACAAATTTGTATGATATGGAGAGGGAGGCTTTTAAATCTTTTGTCGAGCTTGTCCTAGCTGAAGAATGTTTTTTCAAACAAAAATCCAGGCTACAATGGCTTAAGCTTGGGGATGAAAATTCCAAATTTTTCTTCAAGTTTGTTAATTTTCAACGTAATGGGTCTCGCATTACTTCTGTTATGGGTGAGGATGGGTTGGTTTACACTGAAAAACACCAGATCTCTGAGCATATTGTTGGTTACTACCTAGACCTTCTTAGTACGGACTCTAGTGTTGAAAGGATTGGGATCAGGGAATTAGAGGGTCTTATCTCCAAGCGGCTTTCTCCCCAAAGTGTTGCTAGTATGATGAGAGATGTCTGTGAGGAAGAGATCCGTGCTACTATGTGGTCCCTTAAAGCTAATAAAGCCCCTGGCCTGGATGGCTACTCCACTGGTTTTTTCAAAGATGCCTGGGACGTTGTGGGCCAGGATGTCACTAGGGCGATCAAAAGTATCTTTGATTCTGGGTATATCCTTCGCGAGATTAATACTACCCTTATTGCCTTGATTCCTAAAGTCCCTAACCCTGCATCCATTAAGGAGTATAGACCTATCTCATGTTGCAACACTATCTACAAATGCATCTCCAAAATCATTGCTAATAGAATCAAGGATTCCCTGGCCGAGATCATATCTCCTGCCTAATCTGCTTTCATCAAGGGGCGGAGGATTGCGGATAATATTTTCCTATCACAGGAGCTCTTGAGGGATTATCATAAACAAAGCCATGGGCCTAGGTGTGCTCTCAAAGTTGACATTATGAAAGCTTATGACAATGTGCGTTGGAACTTTATAATTGAGGTTCTTAGGTGTATGGGTTTCCCGGAGAGAATCGTGACTTGGATTAAGGAATGTATTACGTCCCCTAGCTTCTCCGTTTGTATCAATGGGGAGCTAAATGGTTTCTTTAGAGGTCGGAAGGGTCTTAGACAAGGGGATCCTTTATCCCCCGACCTTTTTGTTATGGCTATGAAGGTATTGGCTAGTTTGTTCGAGAAGCGCATGCAGGAGTCTCCTTTCAACTTCCATTGGAGGTGTGGTAAGAACAAGATTGTTCACCTCTACTTTGCTGATGACCTCATGGTCTTCTCTAAGGCAAAGGTTACTTCTGTTAGAGTTATCCGATAGGTCTTGGATGAGTTTTAGAGACTATTTAGTCTTTCCCCCAGTCCCCAGAAAAGTGACATTTACTTCTCTAGGGTTGGTAGTGTTTTGAAACAGGAGATTTTGGATGTTCTTGGTTTTCGTGAGAGCTTGCTTCCTGTTAGGTACCTAGGGGTTCCCCTTATTACTACTAAACATACTTACTGGGATTGTAAGCCTCTCATTGATAGGATTGTTGGTAGGATCCAGGTGTGGACTAGTAAATTTCTATCCTACGCTGGCAGAGTCTAATTGATTGGCTCTATTCTCTTTTCCATGCAGGTTTATTGGTCTTCTTTGTTTATTCTCCCTAAGAAAGTGTTTTGGGAGGTTGAGAGGTTACTCCGGGCTTTCCTGTGGAGTGGCCCTGATATGAAATCATCTGGTGCTAAAGTTGCTTGGGAGGAGGTGTGTGTCCCTTGTAAAGAGGGTGGACTTGGGATTAAATCTTTGATTTAGTGTAATAAAGCTGCGGTAGCCAAGCATATTTTGTTCCTGTTAACGGGGGGTGATGTGTCCTTGTGGTGCATGTGGATCAAATCTAATATTCTTCGTGGTAAATCCTTTTGGGCAGTTATGATCCAGCAATTGGCCTCCTGGTGTTAGAGGAAGATTCTCCAATTGCGCCCATTAGTCAAGCATTTTTTCCTTTACGAGAATGGCAATGGTGACGATATTTTTCTGTGGTTAGACCCTTGGCATCCTTGGGGGTCTTTGGTTGAGGCTAAGGGGTCTAGGATTGTGTATGACTCCGATATGGGTCTAGATGCCAAGGTTAATCAGATTGTGGATGGTATCTGTTGGAGATGGCCCTCTATTGTGACCCTGGATCTTTTGGAGATGCGTAGGGAGGTTTGTTTTCTTCCTGATGCATCCCGGTGTGATAGAATCAAGTGGTCCCTCAACGGTAATAAATTCTCTATTGGGTCCCTTTGGGAGGAGATTAGAGTTCATAAACTTACGCCATCTTAGTGTAAACTGGTTTGGTTTAAACACCACATTCCTCGCGTCAATTTTATTCTCTGGGTTGTGATTAGAGGTCGCCTTAGCACGGGTGATAGGCTTAGAATGTTTGGTCTTTAGTGTGATGATAGCGGTTGTTTATGCTCTGGGGCTTTGGAGACCCATGATCATCTCTTTTTTTCTTGTCCCTTTGTTCAATCTATCTAGTCTAGGGTTTTAGCTAAGTGTGGGGTTAGTTGGTCTGCGAAATCTTAGATGACGTGGAAAGATGCTTTAGCCACTAAGGTGATCGGTAAAACTTTGAGTGCTAGCGTCAAGAGATTGGCATTTTCTATCTCGATTTATTGTATATGGAAGGAACGTAATCTGAGAAAATTCCAGGGTACTAAGAAGGGCTGGGAGAGAGTCTTTAAGGATATCTCTGAGATAGTGAGAGAGAGGCTTTCCACCCTTAGGAGAGTGTTTGTTTCTCAGACTAATATGGAGATCCAGGGCGAGTGGAGCCTGGGGATGGATATTTTTTCAACTAATGTCAATTATTAATTGCTTCTTGTTTGCTGCAGCTTGGCAGCTCTGCTTGGATGACTGTGAGTTTAGCTTCTTCCTCTTCTTTGGAGTGCTGAGTGATACAGTCATATTGAGTGAGTGTTTTGTGAGGCTTTTAACATTTTTCCCTGCAAGTATTTTTTGTTATGCTGATTGGCTTGGAAAGTCTAGGTTTTGTTATCGCAACAAGGAGTTTAGTGAGATTTACTTCTTTTCCTTTGGAGTTTGAGCTATACACTTGTCTGGCCCCTTTTGTGAGATTTGCCCTTTTTTCTTTGGAGTGCCGAGTTTTCTCTTGCCTGCTGGTTGTATAACCCCCTCTGGGTGCGTGTGTTTTTTTGTACTATCAATGGTTTATTCTGTTTGATTTGTTCAGGTCCTGTTGACTGCCAGCTCCTAAAAGGAAGAAGCTCCGGGTGGGAGCGTAATTCCTTAGGCTTTGCCCTTTCCTTGGACATAGCGGCCTGTTGTGCCCCGGTCTTTTGCTGTGCTTCAGGTTTTGTTAGAGGCCATAGCCTGTTGAGCTCCTGGTTTTATTTTGCTACTGGTTTTATATTTTGTTCCAGGTTTTGATCCCTAGCTATGAGGGGTGTTTATAGCTCCTTAATACTTGTTTTGCTTTGTTATCTTGGGCTAGTCTGGTTGTTCTCCTTATCTTTATGTTGGGACTGTTGGTTGTTATCCCTCTCCCCTGCTATGTTTTGTTTATCTTCATTTCGATTTAGTGTATATTCCTGTGGACTCTTTGTATTTAGCCTTCCCCTTATGGCTTGTGTAAGGGTTTGGTTGCGTGTGTTGTTGGGCTTGGTTGTTTTTGGCCATTCAAGTTCGAGTTTCTCCAGCAGGTGGTTTTTTTTCCTTCTAGGTGTTGCAGTCTTGGCTGCTTTGATGGAAGCTTATTTCTTTCTACCTGGTGGTTTTTTGTTGTCTTGGTTTGCTTTTTGTGGTTTTTTTGTCCTACTTTTTCGGCTGTGTTCTTTGCCTTGGTATCCTTTTGTGGAGTTGGTTTTGCTCCTTGTTGCTACGGTTTTGAGTGAGGCAGGTTTTGGTTCCTCTTCACTGGTTTTTGTCCTCTACGCCAGCCCAGATTCTGCCGGCTTTTTAGCTAGTTGTATTTACTATTTTTTGTTGTGGCTATCCCTGCTTGTTGTTGTTGTTTTTTGCTGCTGGAGGTTTTGAGCTCTGTAGGTTTTTGTTTAGGTTTGTGTGCCTATTTTTTTTCTTGGACGGGTTGAACACAAGATTTTGTGGTTTGGTTTATTTTTGGATTAATCTGCATAATTTTTCTCCTTTGGTTTATGGTTTTCTAGCCCATTACGTTTCTTGTGTTATGGTTTAGGCATCCATTGTTTTGTTTATGTTGGTTCCGGCTCAGCTCAAAGCCGTTTGTTTGGTTCTGGCTTAGCCTAAAGCTTTTTTGTTTTGCTTTTTTGGCTTTGTTCTTGGTGGTTTTCTGTAAGCGCTGGGGCATGCCCCTTGTATTCTTGTAGTCTTTTTTTCTTTCTATATCACATTTAATTACCCAAAAAAAAAGTATCGATGGAGTTGGAATTAATGTTCTTAAAACGTGTTTGGTTGCGTTTAATTGGACGAAAGGTGTCTTACGATCTCATTTGAGGTTGTTAGACTTGTGTGTATACACGAGGTTCGAAAGAGGGTTGTTTCAATGATGATTTTTTGACTCAAATTGAATTCTGGAAATGGTTTTGGACTAGCAGGGATTTAGTCGACTGGGGGGCTTAATCCAGTCGACGGAACGTCTTGGAAGGTGGTCTAGTCGATTGATCAGGAGGGTCTAGTCGACTGAACTTGAGGCAGTGGGATGTTTTGGGTTTCCAAAAGGTTTTTCAGTTAACTGGATTGGGGGTCCAGCCGACTGACCTGTGTGTTTTGCCATTTTTCTATAAATATCAATCCTTGGAGATATTGTTGAGATATTTGTTTTAGATCTTGTTTCCCTCTCACAAAACCTCTGCCTTCTCTCCAGATTCTGATGGGCCTAGGGCTCGATTTTTAGCAAACTGACAGCGGATCCTTGATGTTGGTGCCAGGGGCATGGTGTTCATCTGAATAGATTCTTGTTTTGGCGAGGTTCGATTTTCGAGGCTTTGAGTTTTAACTCTCTGAGGTAGGATTCTAGACCCTACTATTGTTAAAGGGTGTTTCATGTAATTATATGTGTTTTCACTCGGTAGAAAATACATGAAATGTCATATTTATGTTTAAACCTTGATTTTTCAAGTAAAAAGCATATTTTTTACTTTTCTTGGTTTATTACATCGTATGACTTGTGGATGTTGGGTTTTTCAAAGGGTGTTCTTGAAAACGGTGGAAAATTGTGGTTTTGTAAAAAATCTCGACAAATCATGTTTTGGAGGTTTGGAGCAAACGGGGTTGAGGCTCAGTTTTGAAAACGTTTTGTTCAAAATGGGAAAAACATTTTAAAAGTATTTTTGTTGATCTCTGTATTGATAGATGGATCTTTATATACATGTTCAATGTATATTTGTGAAATTTTTTTTTTCGTAATTGTTGAGTTACGGGTTAGTTTTGATATGATTCTCTAGATGTACCAGGATAGTGGGTTTTTGGCACGAGTTACCCTCGGTGAAAGTCTAAAAGCGTGCACAGAGTAGGTACCTTTTGTTTCTTCGAGGTAGTTCCCGTAAAGAAGGTGGTGGGTGCTTTGTTCCCTCAGGTAGTTGAACCTGTAAACTAATCCTTTACGTTGTGGTGCTCCGTATAGAACATACCATTACCTAACCGGTCCTATGAGGTATATGGATTGGGTAAGGGGCAGGAGTCTATAGTTGTTACCTCCGTCCCCTTGTGATGGAGTCGGTACATAGGAATCATTTTATCTTTTCTCCTCGGTGGTGTAGCTCGAATGAAGCATACTGTTTTATCATTTTATTTTCCTCGGCTGTGTGTTCCGAGTGAAAAATATCTTTTCTCTTTCCTCGGTGTATGATCCAAGTGGAAACTAATGTTTTGGTTACTGCTTTTCCTTAACTGTGAAAACGTTATCCGCATTGTTGATATGCATAGTTTTAAGGATGGAAAAGTTGTGATTTTTGGGACAAAAAACCTTTTTAGGCTTTGTGGTTGAGTTAGCTCCCACCATATGATTGCATATCCTGCTTTACAGCTTTATAGTCTAGTTTTATTGGACTTTGGCTCACGGTGTAGGATTTTGCTGTAAAATCTTTTTCAGGTAAGCATAGTTCTGTAGGTTGACCCGGTGGTGCCTGGAGGTGGCTAATGACAAGACCCTGTTGTCTTGTTTTGTTAGGTAGTTTACACCTTTTTGTATATGTTTCATGTTTAGAGATAACATGTTGTAAATCATATGAAATTCTTATAGATGCATGCATGTTTTAATACTATCGAGACAACCTTGTGTTGGTTATTGTTTTTCGTAGTTTCTTATTATGTCTTTCATTGTTGGATTCAACGGTTACAAAACAAATTTCCAAATGGTTTCTGCTTTATATAAACTTTGGTGCTTCGAGGTAGATTTTGAAACGGCCTAAGTTTCTTTTAAAACGAAAAGATTTTCTTTATACAAAACATGTATTTAGTTTTTTTTTTAGGATTGGCTTATGGGCTGTAACTGTAGTCTCTTAGCTACGCTTTAAAATTAAATAAACCCTTGGTAGTGCATTTTATAAAGTTTTTAGCCTCGTCTTCACTTTTTGGTTTTTCATCTGTGGTGTTGGGCGATTTTCGTGGTTGTTCTGTAGCTTTTTGTGTGACCCAGAGTTTAGAGCGTGATAACTTGGTATCAGAGCTCTCGGTTCGAATACCTAAGAGCTGTGGGAGATGAGGGTGCATCACCTTGTAAGGATATGTGTGTGCTTGGTTGCCTGTGTTTGGAACATGAGCATGTTCATGTCGTGTATATGTGAGCATGGAGGTTGGACCTTAGAATTGATTAGTCTTACCTTCGGGCTTTTGGATTAACAAACTTAGGAGCCAAGTTAGAAACGCATTTTGCGGACGTGATTTCTAGCAAGGAATATAAGTAGGTTGTCTAAAGTGATGCGTCATTCTTGTCAATTCTCCTCGGTATCTGTGTTGTGTTTGCATAATCGTTGTGACTATGCGTTAGCATGATTATATGGTATGTGTTAGAAATAACATGATAGATCAACCTTAGGGTGTCGTGTTCCATGTTTTTTTTCTTTATAACCTATCCACCCTTAGAGACGACGAGACCGTGGTTTGGGTCTTGGTTGTGCAACTCGATTACTATCAGTTGTAGAGGTACGATTATGGATTGAGCGTCGATCGCCTGGTATGTTGTGAAACTCATCAGTGAGTCGGGTTTAGCCGTGTGAGGTTGGCTTCAGTTAGTAAACCATTGAGTGTTTGAGTAGAGTTTTGTTCAAGTGTAGTCGAAGTATAGTGGATGGCTTTGGCTTGGGTAGCTTGCTTCTCTTCAGAGTAAGGTACCGAAAATTATGGATGTGTTATGGATAGCCTTGTGAGTAGGGGCGACGGGGTATTGAAAACCTTAAATATCGGTTGTTATGCTTGGATCGATGGACAGATCTGAGGAAAGTGATAATCTTTTTTGGGTTTTTGGTGCTCGTGGTTTCGACCATGTGATGGATTAGGTACGTCGTGAGCCATGCTATGTCATGAGCCGTGTACTCATGATGGGGTATAGACGGGAACATAGTGGATGGGAGCGTACTAATCCTTGTCTGGGTATATGTTAAGATAGCTGAACATGAGTGGTTCTGGGAATATCCCTGACAGTAGGATGTTGAGAGTGGTCAGCCAGATATTGATGGTGATCAATAGGATGTTGATGGTAATCAGAGTAGCTTCTAAGGATGTTGTTGTTGGTAGTCTAAGTGGTTCTGATGACTTTGGACATTGTATACCTCCTTGAGGTTTGAGGTGTAAGAGTCCCTACGACGATTATCAGTTTTGTGGGATTCCTACGAGAATGCAAGTCCGTGGTTTGGTCTATATCCTAGTGATTAGGAGATCACGTTTAGGAACCATGCTAGGTTCATGTGGTTGGCTTAATGCTGAGATTATGTATCCTGGGTATGATGTGTCTGAAGGTTGTTTTTATTCCACCTTAGGTTCAGAGATGGGTATGTTATTTGCCCATTGGAACGAAGTGTGGAGTGATGAGATTTAGTAATGTACCGTGTTGTTTGGCTAGCCTAGGGTGATAGGTAAGAGATCGTAGGATACGATGCCTGTGATCATGTGTGCCTTGGGGGCAGAAGTGCGGAATGTATCTGCATGGTTGTCAGGGTTATTAATAACTCTAGATGAGAGGTCCCAGGATTGGGTTCCCTTTGTTTGACGCTATGCCTTGGACAGTGGGCTCGAGGTGGTGATGTGATTGTGGTTTGCCTAGCAGGAGTTAGGTAGTATAGCGTAACTTTGTGAAGTGAGGTTTTGGACGCAATGGGATGTGCTATGCCAGGTATGCGGATGGATGGTGTCCACGTGCGTGAATGAGGTCTAAGAGTTGAGAGCTCGGTGTAATAGACGATCTGAGTATCTTGATCAGAATTGACAGTAGCTGTGTGACTATAGTCGATGTGGTCTCGAGGTAGGACTTACAGAGTTCTTTAGAGACCAAGGGTTGAGGAGTACTCCCAGTACGCTGAGGTTGAGTCATGGTTTCTTGTTGGCCTTTGTCCTTCCTTTGGATGGATGGAGAGAGAGAGTTTTCTTGTAGATAATTGTCTTGTAGACTATTATCTGGTGTGAGTTGTTTCATCTCGGTTGGATGGAGATGCCAGGTTCTTGATTGGTTCAGGTTTTAGTTGTGTTCTGAGATTGTGGAACCTCAATGGATCTATACCCGTGTATGACCCTTGGAGTAGTGACTCAGGGACTTGTGTCATCACGATTGGGTGATTCTAAGATGGATTCTTCGTGGCTTCGACACGTGGTACGAGAAGCTCTACATCTGAACGTCTGTGTGTGTGACTTGGGATCTGATTGCTCCTGCGGTTGAAAATCGTAAAGAATTGCATGATGGGATTGGTATTCTCCCACTGTGGAAGACCGTAAAAGAGTACATGCGAGTGTGGTTAACATGATAAGTCATGGTAACCTAGTCAGTGTGGCTTATTTGTATAATGGTTGAACCAGATGGGTTGTGTTCCCCATGCTGTTTGTTCTTAATAGACAAGGGAGTTGGTGTTGAGACGTAGAGTTATTTTACAGTGATCAGTTGAGAATCCTTGACCGTTGTGTGTGTATGGTTGTGCTTCTAGTTCCTGGTAGATTAGGAATTTTGTCGAAATAGCACGACTGTGATACGCGTATAGTGGGTTTCTGGTAAACTTTTGTGAGTTCGGCTTTTGTTCTGTTTGAGGAGTTGGAACTGCTTAGAGTTCTTGGAGTCGAGGAGTGGTTGTCGACTGTGGTAAGTGTTGTGCTTCGACATAGCTATTGTTTGTGTGGATGGTATCCCGAGAAGTGTGATACAGTATGGATACAATATGAATCAGGAAAGATAAGATGTTCAAGAAGCCTTAGTTGGCGTGGCCTGTTCGGACCAACACGATTAATTGGTTAGGAACGAAAGGACCGTGATGAGTTCTGGATGTGAGTAAATTGCTAAGTGTAAGGTGCAAGTCTTGGTTGGTTACTCGATGGACAAGTCTTGGGTTCGAGTTTTTGGTGAGTGTGGACTCAAGGGATTGAGGTACATGTTCTGAGTAGGAGTTGATGTCGGATGACAGTCATCATATTTACTTTGTTGGACGACGGCAATCATGTTGATTTGAGGTTGATCTATAGTCTTGGTATCAATGATTGGATAGCGAGGCGCTGAGCTGTGTAGTGCTGTGCGGTTGCACGAGAGATACGGTTGGGTTTGTGTAGGTTATTAGATACCTATACGATGTTCGGTCTACGTAACATGTTTAGTCAAAGTGACTTGTTGGGATTAGGTGACTATGTGAGTTTTGTGGCTGTGATGCCGAATTAGTTTTCGATTGTGTGGAACCTTATCTGGGATAATGGTGTGCCACCTAGTGTTTCCCCTGAGTGAGAACAGTAGGTCGTGATGGAAGATTAGATAGTGGGCAAAGGTTTGAAGGTTTGATGCGATCTATTCTTTGGTATTCCAGGTGAGTTAAGTGTGCTTCTCTCTGAAGTTACATGTTTGTGTTATTTCTCGTGGATTGGCATCTTGGCAGCCTCAGTGGTGCTGATGTTGACATCGGTAGGGTGATGATGTGGTATCAAAGTCGGTGATCGTCAAAACTTGGGAAAAGTTTTTGTGTGGAACATGTGACTTCTTGTGAATGATGTCGGAGTTCGACGTTGTGTGTTTAGACTTATGGAGATAGTCTTTGGTGGGTATTGTGAGTTATGATTGAGCCAGTATGTGGCAATGAGAAGAAGGTGATAGTCTCTATGTCCTATCATGGAATCGAGAATGTTTGAGATCAAGTACCATGGAGGATTAGTCTCGTGTGATGCGTTTATCGTCAGAGTGGTTTGTGTTCGGCGATAATTATGTTTTGAGGTTTGGCAGTGTGAGTTGGATCTTGATCCGGCGCTTTGCAGATGTTTCCTAGACTTGCACGTGTAGGTAGTTTGTGTGGTGGTTGAATCTTCAAGTCGTGTTCACCACGTGTGACGACAGGTTTGGGATTTCAATTGCTAGGGCATTTCTACTATTGTACAGTATTGCTAGGTTTGCATCATAGTTTGCTAATGATTGATGGGCTGTGTTTGGTTTGAGTTTCAGTGTTGAATTTCGAGGATAAAATTCTTTTAAGAGGGGGAGAGTTATGAGACCTTGACCCATTTTGTTTTGAAATGACTTATAAGTATCGATGGAGTTTGAATTAATGTTCTTAAGACGTGTTTGGTTGCGTTTAATCAGACGAAAGGTGTCTTACGATCTCATTTGAGGTTGTTGGACTTATGTGTATACACGAGGTTTGAAAGAGGGTCGTTTGAGTGATGATTTTTGGACTCAGATTGAATTCTAGAAACAGTTTTGGACCAGCAGGGATTTAGTCGACTGAGGGGAATAATCTAGTCCCCGAATTTTGAGGCTTCGAGTTTTGACTTTTCGAGGTATGATTCTAGACGATACTATTGTTAAAGGGTGTTTCATGTAATTATATGTGTTTTCACTGGCTAAAAAATACATGAAATGTCATATTTATGTTTAAACCTTATTTTTTCTAGTAAAAAATATGTTTTTCGCTTTTCTTGATTTATTACATCGTATGACTTCTGGATGTTGAGTTTTCAAAGGGTATTCTTGGAAACTGTAGAAAATGGTGGTTTTGTAAAAAATCTCGACAAATCATGTTTTGGAGATTTGGAGCTAACTCTTGGGGTTGAGGCTCAATTTTGGAAACGCTTTGTTGAAAACGGGAAAAATATTTTTAAAAAGTTTTTGTTAATTTCTATGTTGATGGATGGATCTTTATATACATGTTTAATGTATATTTTTTGAAATATTTTTTTTCGTAGTTGTTGAGCTACAGGCTGGTTTTGAAATGATTCTCTAGATGTACCGAAATAGCGGGTTGTGAGACCCCGACCCAATTCATTTTGGAATGATTAAGTGTTCGAGTTATCTCTGAACCTTCGGAATGTTTAAGTACACCCTTGGTGTGTGTTCGGGTTCCATTAAGGCTTGTTTGGCTAGCGTTTGGGCTGAAAAACCAGTTTTTACGCAGAAAAACACACTGCCCAGCAGTTTGGTCGACTAGAGGGATAGGGCCAGTCGACTAGACCAAAATTTTCTAGTTCGGTCAACTGAACTAAGGTGTTCACTCAACCGGACCGTGGCAGTGGGCTTTTTTTATGTTTCTAGTAGGCTGTTTAGTGGACTGGATTGGGGGTCCAGTTGACTGAACTGAGAATTTTGGCATTTTTCTATAAATATCAAGATTGGAGATATTTTGGAAAAGATTACTTCTGAGCTAAGTTTCGGTTCTCTCTGCCTTCTCTATAGATTTTTGAGGGCCCGGGACTCAGTTTTTAGCAATTCGACTGTGGATCCTCGATGTTGGTGACGTGGGCTTCGTATATATCCGGATAGATTCTCATTCCGACGAGGTTCGATTTTTGAAACTTTGAGTTTTGACTCTTCGAGGTAGGATTCTAAACCCTACTGTTGTATATGGGTGTTTTACGTAATTATATATGTTTTTATCAGGTAGAAAATGCATGAAATGTCATATTTGTATTTAAACCTTGTTTAACGGGTAAAAAAAGCATATTTTTTGGTTTTCTTGATTTATTACCGTATATGACCTGTGGATATATGGTTTTCAAAAGGTGATTTTGTGAAAAATGATGGTTTTTTATAAAAATCTCGACACTTCTGTGTTTTGGAGGTTTGGAGCTAACCCTTGGGGTTGAGTCTCATTTTTGAAATATTTTGTTGAAAATGGGAAAAAACATTTTGAAATGTTTTTGTTTGATCTTCATATTGATGGATGGATCTAAATACATGTATAATGTATTTTATGGAAATGCTTTCGTAGTTGAGCTACGGTATGGTTTTTGTAAAATGATTCTCTAGATGTACCGGGATAGCGGGTATTTAGCACGAGTTGCCCTCGGTGGAAGTCCATAAACGTGCGTAGTGTAGGTACCTTTTTCCTTCGGGATAGTTCCCGTAAAGAAAGTGGTAGGTGCTCTTTTCCTTCGGTGTTAGTCCGTAAAGTTAGCTTTGATGTTATGGTGCTCCGTACAGAACTTGCCATTACCTAACCCATCCTATGATGTATAGGGATTGGGTAAGGGGCAAGAGTCTATAGTTGTTTCCTTTGTCCCCTTGTGACGGAGTCGGTACATAGGATTCATTTTCTTTATTCTCGGCTGCGTGTTTCGAGTGGGTTATATTGTATTATTTTCCTTGGCTGTGTGTGTTCTGAGTGGAAAATATCTTTTATTGTTCCTCGGTGTGTTATCCGAGTGGAAAAATAATGTTTTGGTTATGGTTTTCTTTAACTGTGAAACGTTTCTGCATTAGTTAAATGCTTGGTTTATGGAAAACTATTTTGGAGAAGGTTTATGGAAAACTTGAGATTTTATGATATAAAACCTTTTTTTGGCTTTGTAGTTGAGTTAGCTCCCACTATATGATGTGCATGGTTTTAAGGATGGAAAATGTGGAGTTTTATGAAGTAAAATTGTTTTGATGCTCGTGTTAGCCTGATGGAAAAATTGGTGATTTTGGGTTGGGAAAACCTTTTTGGCTCATGCGGTTGAGCCTGTATGGTTATGATTGCATAACCTGCTTTACAGTTTTATAGTTTGTTTCTATTGGGCTTCAGCTTACGGTGTGATATTTTGTTGTAAAATCTTTTTCAGGTAAGCGTGGTCCTATAGGTTGACCCGATGGTGCCCGGAGGAGGTTGATGACAAGACCCAATTGTCTTGTTTTTGTTAGATAATTTATACCTTTCTGTATATATTTCATGTTTAGAGATAACATGTTGTAAACATATGCTATTATTATGGGTGTATGCATGTTTTAATGCTTTTGAGAGAACCTTAGGTTGGTTGTTGTTTTCTGTAGTTTCTTACTACGTTTTTCGTTGCTGGGTTCATCGTTTTGCAAACGGAGTTTTCAAATGGTTTTTGTTTCATATATAAACTCTTGTGCTTCGAAGAGGATTTTGGAACGGCCTGTGCTTCCTTTAAAATAAAAAGATGTTCTTATCTCAAAACTTGTATTTTGTTTCTTTAAAAAGGCTTGGCTTGTGGGCTGAACTATAGTCCTTTGGCTACTCTTTTAAATCAACTAAACCCTTTGTAGTGCAATTTTACAAAGGTTTTAGCCTTGTTTGGGTTTTGGGGTTTTCCATCCGTTTGTGTTTGGGTAGTTTTGGTGGTTGTTGTGGCTTTTCGCGTGACCCGGAGTTTGGGGCGTGACAGGATATTTGGCACGAGTTGCCCTTGGTGGAAGTCTAAAAACGTGCGCAGAGTAGGTACCTTTTGTTCCTTCGGGGTAGTTCCTGTAAAGAAGGTGGTTTGGTGCTTTGTTCCCTCAGGTTGTTGAACCTGTAAACTAAGCCTTTACGTTATGGTGCTCCGTATAGAACTTTCCATTACCTATGAGACCCTGACCCATTTTCATTTTGGCGATTTTAGACGCGCGTTTCGTGTTTTCATTATAGCATGTTTTAAATGCTTTTAGATGCATGATCGGGATTAGATATGCATGCGGGGTAAGTTCTCGGGGCAGTGGGACATTGCGGTGCGAATTCCAAAAAATTTAAAAAAATATATTTTGGAAGCCTATAAATATCTAGAGTTAGATATTTTCAAAAGATATTTTCAAAAGTTCTCCACTAAGTTTCCTCCATTTTCTCTATGCCTTTTCTCTAACTTCTCGAGGTCCCGGGGCTCAATTTTTAACGATCCAACAGTAGATCCTTGCTATTGGCACGATGGGCTACGCGTTCATCCGGACAGAATTTCATTCCGGCGAAGTTTATTTTTACATGTGGATCGAGACGTTGAGTTTTTAACTATCCGAGGTAGAATCCTAGACTCTAATGTCTTTCTTATAAGGGTGCTACATGTAATCGTGTGTGTTTTTAACGATTAGATTGCTGTAGATCTGATTTTGTTTTAAGAAAATCGGGTTTTAGCTTAAAAAAAGGCTTTTTGTGTGTTTTCGGTTGGGGGAACTGGGTTTTGAAGATTTTCGTTCGGTGGTCTTTGGTGGTTTGAGTTCGTGTATGTCCGTAGGAGTTTATTATATGCGAATCGGTAAGTTTAAGGGTGTTTTTAAGCATCATAGTGGGTGTTGGAGAGTTTGGGGGCTTAGAACACCAAGAACAGAGAAATCTGGATTTTTCTCGGGTGGTAGCTCATTCGAGCGCCCGACGTCCGCTCAAGCGGACTAGCTGCGCAGGGCCATATTATTTTGGTGTTATCTCTCTCATCCGGACTCGAAATTTGGTCGTTCTTATACTCAAATCGCAGTCCCGGAAGTCCTCTTTTCCATGGCACCTCACTCACCTTAAAATTTGTTTTGTAGAAAAAGTTATCATCAAAAGAGTGAAGGTATGTCAAGATTTTCAAATCATTTTTCACCCGTTTTTGGCCGAATGTTTGGAAAAAGGTTGTTTTTCATCTTGGTTGGCCGTGTTGGGTGTGTGGGAGTTTGTGTTGGCCGTGTTGGACGTGTGTGGCTTTGTGTTGGCCGTGTTGGGCGGTCATTCGGTAGATGTATGTTGTAACATATTTTTCAGCGTTGGAGCCATGTAATGTTAACCGTTTGGTTGTTATATACAATGCATGTATGTTTTACATTGAGAGTTTATTCTTGGGTTGGGTATTATGTTGTTTGTTTGTAGGTGTTTTACGTGACCCAGAGTTTAGGGCGTGATAGAATGGTGTCAGAGCTCTTGGTTTGAATACCTAGAGCCATGGGAAGAGGTTGCATCACCATGTGAGATTGATTGCGTGTGCTTGATTGCATGTGTTTAAACGCTTTGATAACATGAACGTGTCAGCATGTTAGATATGTGGATGTTGTGTATATGTGACCATGGGGGTTGAATTGTGGGATTGATTAGTCCTGCCTTTGGGCGTTTGGATTAACAAATTTGATAGCCAAGTTAGAAACTCGTTTAGCTGATGTGATTTTTAGTAGGTTATCTAGATTGACGCGCCATCCTTGTCGGTTCTCCTCGGTATGTGGGGTTTTATTTATCATGAATCTATGTGGCTACGTTTTAGCATGCTTATGTGATTAGTATTTATGTTCATACAATGTGTTATGTCTTATGTTCTTTCATATAGACCTGATGTTTGTGCAGAGAGGGTGAGGCCGTGTTCGAGGCCGTGACCATGGGTTTGGAGTTGGTGGTGGACTTCGTGGGTGGTGTGCTGTGTTAAGACAGCGGTTGGTGAGGATGTAAGGTTGGCGTGAGTCGTAGATCCCGTCTTTGAGATAGTTGGTCGTTGTTTAGGATGCCTTACCTTATTTGATTACATCCTAGGAATGGTTTGGCTAACCATCTCGTATGCTGTGTCGATTGTGATCGACGATTTGTTCTCTTTTGACCTTGTGGTGAATTTCGGGGGTGAAATTCCTTTAAGGGGGTAGAATTGTGAGACCCTAACCCGTATTCTTTTTCGGCGTTTTTCGACGCGCGTTTCTTGTTTTCATTATAGCATGTTTTAAAAGCTTTTAGATGCATGATCGGGGTTAGATATACATGCGGGGTAGGTTCCCGGGGCCGTGGGACGTTGCGGTGCGAATTCAGAAAAATTTCAAAAAAAAATATTTCAGAGGCCTATTTATATCTGGAGTTAGATATTTTCAAAAGTTATTTTCAAAACTTCTCCACTAAGTTTTCTCCATTTTCTCTCTGCCTTCTCTCTAACTTCTTGGGGTCCCGGGGATCAATTTTCATCGATCCAACAGCAGATCCTTGCTACTGGCACGGTGGGCTATGCGTTCATCGAGACAGAATTTCATTTCGGCGAAGTTTATTTTTACATGTGGATCGAGACATCGAGTTTTTGACTCACCGAGGTAGGATCCTAGAATCTCATGTCTTATAAGGGTGTTTTCAACTCACCGAAATCTTTTTCTCATATTCAGTTTCTTCTCACACTTCTCTCCACAAAGCAAAAATGATTTGCTAAAAAGGAGAGGGAGGGGGCAGCGGCTTGGTAGGTCTAGATTAGGGTTTTAGGTTTTCTTTTTATATTAAAAACCACCTTGTGATATATTACTCCATATATCAAAGATAATGATAAGAATATATATTCTCTTTCCTCAAACTAAGGAAGAGATATATATCTTCCACAAAACCAAATTCCCACCCCCTTATTAGGGCCAGCCACCTATATAGCAATCCCTAGGTGTGCCAAAAACCTAAAACACCCCTCATTATTTAATTTAATCCTTGAATATCCCCGGCAGTAAAACAGGCATTATAATTAAATTAAATAATTACCGAAACCAATAAGAAAAATATCCATGCGTATAGTGAGCTACGTGAGGGATCACGAGGAAGTATAGGACTCGGGCTAACCTACGAGAAAACTTGATATCCCTAACTCTGTCCCCGAGCTAGATCCTTTCTCGCACGAACCAGAACTTATTCCACTAAAATCCTGACTAAACTCCCGGCACTAACTCAAATTATGTTATGAGTTTCCAATTATCAAATGCACTGAATTTTTCCCACGTTTAAGATATGGATTCCCGATAAATAAACTAGGTTACTGACTACCCGATTTAATTATCCTCTTTTCCTTTTGATATGCTGGATCCGAAGACCCACTGTACAGATTTAGCAAAATCAAACCTATAAGCAACGCACACGAGGGGGAACTCCTAAACCTAAATCGGACGTGGTTTCCATCAGCTGATTATCAATCATCGGACAAACAATGCCAGTACCTAACTCATTGGTATTGTTGATCTCATGGAGGAAATCTCAACCATTGACGACTCAAAGTACTGTACATCAT
>JAUMHN010306490.1:0-18446 GCA_032360265.1 Heliamphora ciliata
TCTAATGAATCAAAATAACGAATATTAAATATATGCAAATCAATAATTATTTTAGGATTAAGAGGATAAATACTATTTATAATAACCTTAGAGTGTAAATTAATTTATATAGTTAGTATAAAATTAATTACCCCAAATGTCCCGTTCAATACACACAAAGTGTACTAACACAGAGAGTCGAAAAAATAGACGACGCTATTATCTATTTCCTGTAACCAAGACAGGCCTACTAAAACTCTGTGTTACAGTCGTACCGATGGTATGTCCATTTCCATATAAACTGTGAACATAAAACTTATATTCTGTAAAAATCTAAAATCTGATCTTCTATGTGTAAACCGTACTCTACACACCAGATTAAATACTATATAGAATATCGAACATCTATATATATCAAAGAAATGATATACATACATTACTCATAAAGATTGTCATAAAATAAAAAATTAATTTTATTAAAATAAAATTAAATACTAAAAACATAGTTTTAAGTATACCAACCCTAATAATCTTTCACTTATACTCAAAACTATGCTGCCATACATCTGACTCCCATGCTCTCTACATGACTATCAAAAGTCTTAGCCGGTAAGCTCATTGTAAAAGGATCTACATGGTTGTCTCCTGATGCAATCTCGGTCAGAGCAACATCACATCTCTGTATAATTTCTCGTATCAGGTGATACTTACGCCCAATGTGTTTACCTTTCTTATAGACCCTTGGCTCCTTCGAGTTTGCAACTGCTCCGCTATTGTCACAATAAAGTGTAATAGCCGACTGAACTGAAGGTACCACATCTAGATCCAACAGGAAGTTCTTGAGCCAAACGACCTCCTTGGCTGCTTCAAGAGCTGCCACATACTTGGCCTCCATGGTGAAATCAGCAATGTAGGACTGCTTGATACTCCTCCAACTTATAGCTCCACCTCTTAAGGTAAACACATATCCAGAGGTAGACTTACGGGAATCTATGTCATATTAGAAATTTGAGTCTGTGTACCTTAAAGGTACTAGACTGTTTGCCTGGTAAACCAACATATAATTCTTAGTCCTTTTCAGGTACTTAATTATATTTCTTACCGCAATCTAATGCTTCTATCCTGGGTTAGACTGATATCTGCTAACCATGTCAATGACAAAGCAGATGTTGGGTCTAGTGCAAAGCATAACATACATGAGCCTTCCTACTGTCGAAGCATAAGGAACCGCCTTCATCTTCTCTATCTCATCGATATCCTTTTTCTTGGAATCCTACATGCTAAAACGAGTAAGGATATCATCGATATACTTTGCTTATGATAAGCCCAACATCCTTTGTTTTCGATCTCATACAAGCTTGATTCCAAGAATGTGACTTTCTTCTCCCAAGTCCTTCATATTGAATTGTCCAGATATCCATACTTTAACTGCAGATAATACCCTCACATCGTTTCCAATGGGCAAGATATCGTCTATATAAAGTATTAGGAAGATCACCACACTTTCGTCACACTTCTTGTACACACAGGACTCATCTGAACTTTGATCAAAATCATAAGACTTAATGGCTTGATCAAACCAAGTGTACCAAGACCTCAATACCTGTTTAAGTCTATAAATAGATCTCTTAAGTTTACACAACATGTGTTCTTAGTCCTTTGTAATAAATCTATCTGGTTGTATCATATAGATACACTCGTTAAGACTTCCGTTAAGGAAAGCTGTCTTGACGTCCATTTTCTAGATTTCGTAATCAAAATGTGCGATAATGGATAAGAGAATCCGGATAGACTTAAGCATGGCTACCGGCAAAAAGGTTTTCTCATAGTCGATCCCTTCTTTATAAGTGAACCCTTTAGCAACAAGCCTAGCTTTGAAGGTTTCAACCTTCTGTCTACTCCTCTCTTTCTCTTGTCGATCCACTTGCATCCAATGGGTTTTATCCCTTCGGATGGTTCTACAAGTTCCCAGACCTGATTAGAATACATAAATTCCATCTCTGAATTCATAGCCCTTTGCCAAAGATCTACATCTTTATCTTTTAGTGCTTCATTGTAGTTATAGGGCTCGGTATCTAGTTCTGCTGGAATCTTGTCAAACGACTCTCCCAAGAACATATACCCATCTGGTTGATGAACAACCCTCCCAATACGATAAGGCACTACTTGTGTTTGTGTACTACCAGTAACAGGCTGTGCAGAATCTGAACCCTGTGCATCAGCACCCTATTCTTGATTTGCACATGTCCCGATAATTCTCCCACTACAATGAGGTAATAGAATATTAGTGACTTGTGATTTTTCTTCCGTTTTACTGGTATTTACTCTCAATTTTTTCAGAACACTATTAATTTTGAGCCTGTTGTAATAACCCGTACCTTAGCAACCAAGAAAAATAAGACACGTGTTACTCCTTAGAATAATATAATAATATTTGTCGAGTTGTTATAAAAATAAATAAATAATAAAATATTAGTAGAAAATTTTTAAATAAAAAATAAAATTCCTAATAAAATCATATACTTAATTTCAAGAGTGGAGCTCAAAAACATACATCAAATTAAATTTTAAATAATCAAAGATCGAGATGAAAATTTATTATATGGTTACAAAATTTTTATCCAAATTCTGATTTCACGATAATTCATAAAAATACATTAAAAATTTATATTTAAATTTTTAAATTTTTCTGAATTAAAAATTTTACATCAAAATTTTTTTGATGTCTAAAATCAAAACCACCGTACACTTGTCAAACGAATAAACTGGCATTAGCACGCGTAAACAGCTGTCATCATGCCATGCCTATATATACCCGACCAAAGCCTCAATATTTGTGCATGAACTCTGTGAGAGAAGCTTCTTCATCCAGAGAGTAACTATATAGATATATATTCTGAGCCTTAATACAATCTTAGATATATATATTATATACTCCCTGAGGTCCAAAAGCTCTAAGCTTCTTCCAAGCTTCGACCAAAGCTGGCCCCCACGCCACACCTCCCTCACCGCCGTGACCAACAACGGCCACCACCAGCCTTTACCGCTGACACCTCTCCACCGCCGTTCACCGCCGACGACCTGGTCTCTGCCATCTCTCCCCCTTTCTATCCCTGTTATCTCTCTCTCTCTCTCTCTGCATGCAATTCTTCTCTCTCTACTCTCTCGTCTCTCTGCTATATCTCTCCCTCCATCTCTCTCTCTTTTCTCTCTCTGTCATCTCTCTCTCTCTCTCTCTCTCTCTCAGCCCTTCTCCCTCAACCACAGCCACCAACAGGCGCCACCCAATTACCCCTGCCATTACTTCACCATCACCGGCGCACCATCCTCCACCGCCGAATTCTCTCGGCACCGAGATTTTATCACCAGAGGATTAGAAAGTGGGATCGAGGACGAAGAAATAGTCTTGTTACTCTTAAGTCAAGATCGCGAGGATGGCTAGAGTTGGTCCACCTCAGTTGTCAGGTTCATAATCCCTGACTCATAGTTATTTGGAACTTTTGTTTTAGATCTTTTAGTAAAAAGACCAAAAGTATGAAGTTTTGTTTTGTAAAGTATACACTGGTTGGAGGATAGAGGATAACGTATCCGTAATATGTACAGTTACCTGATTCCTATAAATAAGTAATTCCAGTTTGATTAGTATATATACTCTTTGGTTATTATAAATAACATTGATTTTTGGTCCCTAGAAAGTGGGTGTGACATTTTGGTATCAGAGCTCTAGGTTTTAGATTCTGTAGACTTGTCAGAGTTTGGTCTGTGGTGGACCATAGGATAGGTGCGTCTTCTTGCGTTTTGGTATAGGAATTGCAATATCATACCCTTGTCTTCGGACGTCTGATTGACTGGCTTTGAAGTCCATTTGGGAAACGCATTCTACATGCATAGGTTCCTAATTAGAAATCTAAGTATGTTATCAGATAAGGAAGATAACTTTTGGTTATTCTAGTTCAGCTGTCTTTTCCTTGTATATGAGTTAGGTTGGACTCTAGTAACGAATTCTAAATCTATTTCTTTTCTTGTAATAGGATAAAATATGGAACCTTCAGAAGGAGCATCGTCGATTCCTAATGAAGTACAACAAGAAGCATCTTTCCAAATGGGACCGATACAACCTGATCCAACTATGAGGATGCTAGAAGCAATAGTAAGACTAACAGAGCAAAATGCAAGATGGATCGCTACCTAAGTAGAGAGGATGGAAAATTCCATGATCAAACAGTTTAAGGACTTAGGTGCTAAAGAATTTGTAGGAACTCTTAATCCCATAGAAGCAGAAAATTGGCTGAAGAATACAGTATGCATTTTAGACAGGTTAAGAGTACCTGAGAATGAACGAGTTGGCCTTGTAGCTTTCATGTTTAGAGGAGAGGCATACCATTGGTGGAAAGCAACAGAAAGGTTATTGAAGATGCCGGTACCAGGAGTCGAACCCTCTGTACCCCAAAAGACTTTCTGGAGTCAGTTTGAGAAGACGTTTGATGAACAGTACAAGCCTGTAACATATAAATATGAGAAGGAACAAGAATTCATCGACTTGGAGCAAGGAAGAATGAGTGTGGCTAAATATGAATTAAAGTTCACGGAGTTATCTCGGTATGTCGTACAACTAATACCTGACGAGGAGACGAAGTGTAGAAGATTTCAAAAAGGATTGAATTTCCTAATAAAGACCAGGCGGACTGTCCTTGAAATCAATGGTTATGTTAGTTTGGTGAACAAGGCTCGTATGATAGAAAAAGATGTCAAAGAGGGTGAAGGAAGGCGAGAGGCTTTTAAGAAACGCAAATTTGGTAGTATCTCGATGAAAAACACGAAAGGATCAAGTGCTAAAAGCAATAACTCAAGACCACCAGCTTTCTGAGGCCAAAGTTATTAGTCAATTGCTAGAAACACCAGATTTAGAGGGAACCAATCGAATAAAGGATTATCTGAGAGCATGAAAGATTCAAAGGCGAACGGCTATTTTCAGTGTGGTGCTATCGATCATTTTAAGAACTGTCCAAACCTTAACCAAGGAGTCATTTGCTATCGCTGCGGTGAATCAGGACACATAGCTACCCAATGTGGACAATTGAGAATGTCGACACAGTCATCTATTGAAAGTAAAAGAATGGAGAATGATGGACTGGCAAGGAATGAAAATAATAAAGGGAAGGGACCAATGAAGCCGCCAAGAATTCTAGGAAGGGTATTTGTAATCACTCGACAAGATGCACAGGCTACTCCCGTTGTAGTGACAGGTACACTTATAGCCTTCAATAGAGATGCTTACGTTTTGATAGACCCTGGATCTACACATTCATTCGTATCACCCACATTCATAAAACAAGTAAGTGTTGTAGAAATGAAACCTCTTAATTGCGTAATGATAATTGCTACCCCGTAGGTGAAGAAGTGATAATCAGACGTGTGTACAAAAATTATTTATTAAAGATAGGAGATAAAGATATGATGGTAGATTTGATACCCTTAAGCATGATAGATTTTGACCTAATTCTTGGCATGGACTGGTTGTCCTCCTATCACGCGTCACTAAACTATTTTGAGAAGAAAGTAACCTTTAGAATACCAGGAGATGTGGAATTTGTATTTCAAGGGGATAAGGGTAGGAAGTCTATTCGTATTGTGTCAGCCAATAAGGCTTCAAAGTTATTATAGAAAGGCTATCATGGGTTCTTAGAGCACATGGTAGACACAAAAATGAAAAGAAAAGAACTTTCAGATGTACCAGTCGTGTATGAATTCTCAGATGTATTCCCAGAAAATTTGTCTGGGGTACCCCCAGAACAAGAAGTAGAGTTTACCATTGATTTATACCCAGGGACAACCCCTATATCCATTCCTCCCTATAGAATGTCACCTGTTGAGTTGGGAGAATTGAAAGGGCAATTACAAGAATTGCTAGATAAAGGATTCATTAGACCCAGTGCCTCACCTTGGGGAGCACCTGTGTTATTTATTAAGAAGAAAGATAGGACTCTCAGGATGTGTATTGACTACCGTCAGTTAAATAGAGTAATTGTCAAGAACAAGTATCCCTTGCCCAGGATAGATGATCTTTTTGATCAGTTACAAGGAGCAAAAGTATTCTCAAAGATCGATTTGAGGTCAGGATATCACCAACTGAAAGTAAGAGAATCAGACATACCTAAGACTGCTTTTAGAACTCACTATGGTCATTATGAGTTTGTAGTAATGGCTTTCGGGTTGACTAATGCGCCCGTAGTATTTATGAACTTGATGAATCGGGTTTAAGAAGTTTCTGGATAAGTTTGTGATTGTATTTATTGATGACATTCTGATATATTCACGAAGTAAGGAAGAACACACGAAACATTTGAGAATTTCTTTACAAATCTTAAGGGACCATAAACTATATGCAAAGTTCTCTAAATGTGAATTCTGGTTGGATCGAGTGGTGTTCTTAGGTCATGTTATATCTTGGGATGGAATTCAAGTAGATCCGGCGAAAGTTGAGGCTGTAGTAAATTGGGAGAGACCAACCAACGTAATAAAAATACGTAGCTTTTTGGGTTTAGCTGGTTATTACCGAAGATTTATTCAAGATTTTTCTTTAATCGCAAAACCCTTGACTCGGTTAACCCAAAAGGATGTGAAGTTTAATAGTCTTACCAATGTGAATGCAGTTTTCAAGAACTAAAGTCTAAGTTTGTGTCAGGCCCTGTACTCACCCTCCCATCAGGCAGTGAAGGTTTTGTAGTTTATAGTGATGCATCACACCAGGGATTGGGCTATGTTTTGATGCAACATGAAAAAGTAATCACATATGCATCTAGATAGTTAAAGCCTCATGAGAGGAATTATCCTACCCATGATCTGGAATTGGCTTCAATTGTTTTCGCACTCAAAATATGGAGACATTATTTATACGCGGTCACCTATGAGATATTCACCGACCATCAGAGTTTAAAGTATATCTTCACCTAGAAAGAGTTAAATCTAAGACAAAGAAGGTGGATGGAACTAATTAAGGATTATGATTGTACAATCCACTACCATCCAAGAAAGGCCAATGTGGTAGCAGATGCCCTAAGTCAGAAGTCATCAAGAAGTATATCACATCTCCGGGCAGTACAGAATAATGCATTTTTTGAAATACGATCGCTCGAAATCAGTCTTGCAATAAGAAAAGATGGGGGTTTATTAGCAATGCTTAGGGTAAGGCCGAGCTTATTAGACCAGATTCAAGAAGCCCAGTTAGCAGACAATCAAGTGGATAAGATAAGAGCAGAGGAAATTTCTAAAGGAAAAAACAGAGTTCGAGGTTCGAGATGATGTATTATGATTTGGACATCGACTATATGTGCCCAATAATGAAGAATTAAGGAGGCAAATTTTAGATGAAACTCATAATTCAACATATATGATGCCCCCTAGAAGCACGAAAATGTATAGGGATCTGAGGCAAAGATACTGGTGGAGTGGAATGAAGAAAGATATGGCAGACTTTGTGGCAAGATGTTTAGTATGCCAACAGGTAAAAATTGAACACTAGAACCCGACAGGATTATTACAACCCTTACTATACCTGAATGGAAGTGGGAACACATCACTATGGATTTTGGGGTTGGGTTACCACAATCACCGAAGGGAAATGACACTATCTAGGTAATTGTGGATAGATTGACGAAGTCAGCACACTATTTACCAGTAAAGATGACGTTTCCTATGAATCGGTTCGCACGACTTTATATTGACGAAATTGTTCATTTGTATGGCGTACCAGTTTCAATAGTATCCGATAGAGATCCGCGTTTTACATCCATATTTTGGCCAAGTTTACAAGAGGCGTTAGGAACTTCAATAAAGTTTAGTACGGCCTTTCACCTGCAAACTGATAGCTAATCAGAAAGAATGATTCAAACGTTGGAGGATATGCTCAAAGCCTGTGTATTGGATTTTGCCGGAAGCTAGGAAGAACACTTGTCGTTGATTGAATTCGCGTATAATAATAGTTTTCAGTCGACCAAAGGAATGGCCCCTTACGAAGCATTGTACGGCAGAAAATGTTGAAGTTCAATCTGTTGGGAGAAAGTCGGAGAAAGGAAACTACTTGGCCCTGAAATTGTGCAAATCACCATCAATAAGATAAAATTGATTCGAGAAAGATTGAAGCAGTCTCAGGACCGACAGAAAAGTTACGCGGATAATCGGAGACGCGACTTGGAATTTGAAGTCGGAGATCATGTATTCTTAAAAATATTGCCATGGAAAGGAGTCATGAGATTCGGAAAGAAAAGAAAGTTGACTCCCCGTTACATTGGACCATATGAGATCATTAAAAGAATTGGCAACACAGAATATCAATTGGCCCTACCTCCGGAGTTGTCAGGATTACACGGCGTATTCCATATTTCGATAGTAAAAAAATACATGTCGGGCCCTTCTCATGTGCTAACAGTGCAACCAGTCAATCTGAATCCTGACCTTATGTATGTAGAGGAGCCGGTACAAATAATAGACAGAAAAGAACAAGTTCTGCAAAATAAAGTCATTCCATTAGTAAAAGTATTGTGGTGAAGCCGTTCAGTAGAAGAAGCCACCTGGGAACGAGAAGAGGACATGCAAAATAAGTATCCACATCTTTTTGAGTAGAAAGGTACGAAAATCTCGAGGATGAAATTTCTTAAAGGAGGGTAGAAAGTAATAACCCGTACCTTAGCAACTAAGAAAAAAAAGACACGTGTTTCTCCTTAGAATAATATAATAATATTTAAAAATAAAAATATTTGACAAGTTGTTGTAAAAATAAATAAATAATAAAATATTAGTAGAAAATCTTTAAATAAAAAATAAAATTCCTAATAAAACCTTATACCTAATTTCAAGAGTGGAACTCAAAAACAAACATCAAATTAAATTTTAAATAATCAAAGATCAAGATGAAAATTTATTATATGGTTAAAAAAAAATTATCCAAATTCTGATTTCTTGATAATTCATAAAAATACATTAAAAATTTATATTTAAATTTTTAAATTTTTTTCAATTAAAAATTTTACATCAAAATTTTTATGATGTATAAAATCAAAACCACCATACACTTGGCAAATGAATAAACTGGCATTAGCATGCGTAAACCCAGCTGTCCTCATGCCATGCCTACATATACCCCGGCCAAAGCCTCAGTTTTTGCACACGAACTCTGTGAGAGAAGCTTCTTCATCCAGAGAGTAACTATATAAATATATATTCTGAGCCTTAATATAATCTTAGATATATATATATTATATACTCCCTGAGGTCCAGAAGCTTTAAGCTTCTTCCAAGCTTCAACCAAAGTTGGCCCCCACGCCATAGCTCCATCACCGCCGCGACCAATAGCGGCCACCACCAGCCTTCACCGCCGACACCTCTCCACCGCCGTTCACCGCCGACGACCTGGTCTATACTGCCTCTCCCCCTTTCTGTCCCTGTTGTCTCTCTCTCTGTGCAAGTAATTTCTCTCTCTCTCTCTACTCTCTCGTCTCTCTCTACTATATCTCTCCCTCCGTCTCTCTCTCTTTGCTCTCTCTCTCTCTCTCTCTCTCTCTCTCTCTCTCTCTCTCGGCCCTTTTCCCTCAACCACAGCCACCAACAGGCGCCACCCAGTTACCCCTGCCATTACTTCACCATCGCCGGTGCACCATCCTCCACCGCCGAATTCTCTCGGCACCGAGAATTTATCACCAAATGATTAAAAAGTGGGATCGAGGACGAAGAAATAGTTTTGTTACTCTTAAGTCAAGATCGCATAGATGGCTAGAGTTGGTCCACCATAGTTATCAGGTTCATAATCTCAGACTCCTAGTTATTTGGAACTTTTGTTTCAGATCTTTTAGTAAAAAGACCAAAAGTATGAAGTTTTATTTTGTAAAGTAAACGCTGGTTGGAGGAGACAGGATAACGTATCCGTTGAATGTACAATTGCCTGATTTCTATAAATAAATAATTTCAGTTTGATTAGCATAAATACTCTTTGGTTATTATAAATAAGATCGATTTTTGGTCCCTGGAAAGAGGGTGTGACACCTATGATCCATAATATAATCCTATTCCAAGAATCGAGCATTGGTGCTAATAATGATCTTTTGATCCTTAGAATTATAAAATAGACCACCCTTCATTCCCTTGAGATACCCCTCAAAGAAACAGACTTCCGTTCTCGGTTCCAACATACCCGTGTTCCCTTTTAGCACATGTGCTGAACCCCACCAAATACGAATGTGTTTCAGACTAGGCTTACGTCCGGTGTACAATTATGTGGGAGTAGAAGGTACTGACTTAGAAAGTACCAAGTTTAGAATATAAGCTGCTATTTCTAAAGCGAGTCCCCAAAATGAATTTGGTAAACCTGACTAACTCATCATTGACCTTACCATCTCAATAAGAGTTCTATTCTTTCTTTTTGCTACACCATTCTGCTGTGGAGTGCCAGGTGTAGTCAATTGGAATGTAATTCCATCTCATAATAAGTAGTCCTTAAACTCTCCAAAAAGGTATTTCCCACCAGGATTGGATCGTAGTGATTTGATACTTTTATCCATACACTTCTCCGCCTTAGCCTTGAATTTTTTGAATTTCTCAAAGCATTTAGACTTACGGTGCATCAGGTAAATGTATCCATATCTTGAGTAGTCATTAATGAAATTAACAAAGTACTCAAAGCCATCTTTAGCTCAGATTATCATAGGACCACACACATCAGAATGAACCAGCTCCAGTGGTTCTTTAGCTCTATAGCCTTTAGCCGAAAAGGGCCACTTGGTCATCTTACTCTCTAAGCAAGATTTACATATTGAAAGTCCCTCCACTTTTAATGAACTTAAAGGTCCATCTGCTACTAGTCTATTTATCCTTTTTAGATTAATATGACCTAAGTGTAAGTGCCAAAGAAACATTTGGTTCATTAAAGAATGAAACTTTCTCTTTTATGGTAATATAGATGCATTATGTGTTTTAGTTAGTTGCAGTGTAGGAGAGATTGGAGTAATAATATAAAGATCATCCACCAATGTACCAGAACAGATAACCCGTTACTATCCTTAATAACCACAGAGTTATTAAAATAAACCAAATATCCATCTTTAGCCAATCCAGAAACAGAAACTAAGTTCCTTCTAATGGCAGGTACATAAAGACAATCTCTCAAAATTAAAATCCGAACTCTACCAAAACTGAGAGTGACATCTCCTACTGCAACTGCTGTTACCTTTGTATTATTACCTATATGCAGGTAAATCTCCCCATCGCTAAGTTGTTGGATTTCTTGAAAACCCATGTAATGAATTGCAGACATGATTACTGGCTCCCGTATTTACACACCAGGTACTGATAGATTACACCGCTAAATATGTTTTCACAACCAGTAAATAAAAATTACCCTTTTTGTTCTGCCTTTTGAGAAATACTGGATATAACTTTTTCCAGTGCTGGGTCTGGTTGCAGTGAAACATTTATCTTTTGGTTTTTTGACACCAGTCTGTGGCCCACTAACTACTCTGGAAATCGTGTCTTCCTGTTTCTGAACCTTTTTTTTCTTCATGCCTTTCGGCCCAAAGAAATAGACATTTTTAGAAACAAACACATTTCCTTGTATTGAAGGAATACCATTTGTAGTTAATGCTATATCCAAATTACATTTTCAGTCAACAAAATTTGGTTCTATAAGTTTGTTTTCTTGGAGTATTAAAACGAGTGGGTTGAAATCCATTTTAATTCTGAAAATCACATAATTAAATAAAATCGTTAATTATAATGAGAAAAACTTTAAATTTATTTTAATTTAGTTCCTTCTACCATTTTAAAATTAATTCACCAGCAACCTGGTAACTTGAGAATAACATGCGAAGATGGGTGGACGTCTACTATTCTTCATAAGACCAAACAAGTCAATTCTTTTTAATTTTACTATCTAGGTAACTGACCATGCCAAGTAAGATTAAATAGTTAACATAATTTCGGTCAAGTATATAATAGTAGTGGCTAAGATGGAGAGGATACTATTATATACAGGTAAATGTTAACCATCACCTAATCCCAAATCAGTCGCTTCGCAATGAACCCTTCAGATGGAGAAGTGATCCACACTAACAATTATCTAAAATTATCCCTAAAGGAAGTTTGTACTGGCAAAATCACAATTAATCTATCCGATAGGGAGGAAGCCATACCGCCAACACGCATGGTTTAATTATATCACCTACAAACTGGTGATGGAGACTGCGGGATTTATCTGTGAATAAATTTTCTCTCCCACTTAGATTTTTAAAAAAAATTTGAGGGTTATAAAAATTCGTTTAATTAAAATAAATTTATTAATTTTGAAAGCCACACGATCTGAAAGAATAAAGCATCTTTCGTGTACACAATTCTAAATATTCTGGTTTATCAAACCATCTTTTCTTGTTTAAATACGTAACAAATAAAATTTAATAAATGTACAGTTTTTCTTTTAACTTTTCAGCTAAGGTAGTGATTCAAGACATTTATTTATTTTATTTTCCGTTTCACATTTTTTTAAAAATAATAATTTATTTCGATTAAATATTTTTTCATTTAATTAATTTAAAATCCGGAATTAATTCCCATAATTTTCTAAGATATCTGATTTAAAAAAAAATTATCTTAAACGTGATATTTTGTAAAAAAAATAAAATATTTAATGTTTTTTCATTTAATTAAAAATAATTAATTAAAAAAAATTTATTTGATTTTTCATTACAAAATATTTTAATTAAAATCAAAATTTTGAATTAATTAAATTTGCAGGATAAATAACAAAAACATGCAATCATCCACACAGTTCATATATTAAAAACATAATATGTATATATCTCGATTTTATGGTCCAAGTGAAACACTGAGATGTTTCGATCTCCTTCAGAGAATCAGCTGTTTCAATCCATGTTCGCCTTTGATTTAGTGTCCTGATTGCATCAGGCTTCCTTGATACTTTCTAACATATACTGATATATCATATCAGTCTCGTATACATCGAAAAATTAACACAAAGCAACCCCAGGAGAGAGAAATTGTCGGACCACCGCCGGCACCGCCTTGCCGCCGCCTCATCTAGGCTTCGTTTCCAACGAGCTTTATATTGTTAGAAAGCTCTCGAAATATGCGATTTTTCTGTCAAAAATTTTCTAAAAAACTGCTCAGATAACGGCCGAAAAAACGGCCTGAACCTCAAAAAACGCTGCTGCTCGCCACAGCACTATGCAGCCAACTTCTCGGGGCTTTTTTAACCTCTTTCCGAATTCAGTTTTCGACGTACTTTATATCAAAAAAAAGAACTCAAAAAGTACTATTTTTCTATAAACAAAAACTGCTCAAAAACACCCCAAAAAACTACAAAAAACACTACCCAAAACTGCTGCAACCGCATCAAGCGCCGCTGCCTTTAACCGCCAACTTCCCGAGGTCGTTTCGACCTCATCCGAACTCCGTTTTCGACGTATTTATATCGTTGAAAATATCTTCAAAACTAGAATGTTTTTGTCAAAATTCTTTCTCAAAAACAGCCTAGAAAACTATCGAAAAACTACCTGGAAGCTGCTGCTATAGCGCCGTCACCGCCAGAAAAAAATGCTACAGTTTTTTTTATTAATGCACTGTTTGGCCCAATTTTTTTCTAATTTTTGATAGTAACTTGAGGTATGTTTTATTGCTATTTTATATGTAAAAAACTTCCCAAAAAATAGTCCCAAAAATGACTCAAAAAATCATAAAAACCACCGCCGAACCGCTACTGGCAAAGTTGTCGGAACCGGACTGTTTTAGTGATTTTTTCTTACTGTTTTTAACTTATTTTTAATGCTATTTTTTATACATAAATACTGTAAAAAAACTCACAAAAAAAAACGTTTAAAACCATTAAAACCTTACCGTGATTTGTGGCCCATTAAAACCCAAACCACCGCCAGTGCTGCCTCTGTTCTTCGTGTTCTTGGACATGTTCAACCTATTCTTAAATAATATAAATAGATATTTAAAAACATAAAACTAGGTATTACATCGATCCTATGTTCCGAAGGCTCACATTCATTCTATCATGGTCAACCCTCGTGATTAAAAATAATAATCATCATTCATACCATTCAATCAAACATGAAGAAAATAACAACAATAAAATCAGGATTAGAACGCCTGCAAAATAAAGTTAGCAACAGTTTTAAAACTACCCGGTCTCGATAACCAAAAATAAAAAAACAAAACGGCTCTAATACGAATTTGTTAGTGGCAATACTTCCAAGATCATTATTTTTGTAAACAATTTTTGATAAAAATTAACTGGATTGGCAAACGCCGAAACGGGCTCCAGGTAAAACTTTTGACGTTGAACGATTAAAATAAAACTCGTACAACCAAAGTTAATTTAGAAGAATACCTTTTGTCAATCTATTCATCAACTACGATTTGATTTCGAGTTGAAATTTCTATCAGGTCTTCTACTGTATTCTCTTACGCGATCCGCAAACGTAGTGTGGGTTACGAACTATCGAGAACTCCTACCGGCAGAATCCAGATATCTTTCGTCTTAAAAGAGAAAATATGATATATGATATATGAGATATCAAACTGGTTCAGCCTACTTGCATATATATAGGGTTACAGTATGGACCTGGAAAATAATTATGAGTAAGACTTCCAATAGAACACAGATACCTACTAGTAGTTTTTGTAATTATGGAAAGACACAACAGTTTCTACAATTTTCATAAAATACTAAATTATAGTTCACACCACTAAAGAACTATAATTGCACTCTGACCTATAATCTCAAGACCTTCTTGTATTGAGCTCCTGCTATTAAATGCTTACCATTTCTTCGCATGTTAAGATTTTCGATACTTGTTAATTAAATTTAATTACTGACAATTTATTTTAATCGACATCTTAATATTCTTTACGCCCTTTTACTTAACTTATTTGACCGCCGAATAATCAAATTCACCTGCAGGGTTTGGCCTAATCAAAACTTATAAGCTTCCTTAAAGGGGTATCGTCAATCTTGATTTTTTAAGACGTGAATTTCGTTAATAATTAATATTTACCATATAAATAATACCGCTATCCAACTCACCGGGAATATAGACCCATATAAGATCGTACCCTCAAATGAATCAAAACAACGAATATAAAATATATGTAAATCAATAATTATTTTACGATTAAAAGGATAAGTACTATTCGTAATAATTTTGGGGTGCGAATTAATTTATGTAGTTACTATAAAATTAATTATCTCAAATGTCCCGTTCAATACACACAAAGTGTACTAGCATAGAGAGTCGAAACAATAGACAATGCTATTATCTATTCCCTGTAATGCAGACAGGCCTACTAAAACTCTATACTGCAGTCGTACCGATGGTATGTCCATTTCTATCTAAATTGTGAGCATAAAACTTATATCCTATAAGAACCTAAAATCTGATCTTCTGTGTGTAAGCCGTACTCTACACACCAGATTAAATACTGTACAGAATATCGGACATTCATGCATATCAAAGAAATGATATACATACATTACTCATAAAGATTCTCATAAAATAGAAAATTAATTTTATTAAAATAAAAATAAATACTAAAAACATGATTTTTAGTATACCAAGAACATGGTTTTCAAAAGGGTGGTGACCGTGAGGATGGGAATGTCATGGCCTGGAGAGTTTTTTGGGGTTTTTTGGTTTTGAACCATATTTGTGATTTTACTTACTTGGGAGTATCTTTGAGCATGATTTTCACACTTTCGTCATTGAAGCGCATTCGAGACGGGTTCCTAAGATTGGGCTTGGTCAGATTTCGGTGTCTATATTTGTCCCTCTTTGACAAAGCTTGCAAAACTCGTGGTGAAAGTAAATGTCAAAGCTCCAAAGACAAAACAAACCAACAAGCTACCAATCTTATGCACAAATAAAACATTCAAAAAAGCATGATCGAACTCGAATTTCCATCGAACTTCTTACGTACCCCTATTGTAAGGGATCAAATTGGTCGTAGTTCATGAGGCAATCAATGCATATGATGCAAACAGGCTAAACATGATGAATAACAGGTACAGTACAATGCAAACAAGTATGATGCAAGAAAAATTTTAAGGTCACAACACGGACTGAGGAATCATCAATTTGTTTTAGGTCATGAAAGGATCGATGAGGCTAAGGGCAGTTTAGGATCATGCAAAGAACGGTAAGTCAGTTGAAGGTCATGAGGAGGACAGACGAGCTTGTTTAAGGTCATAAGGGGGACCGAACTCTTAGGGGGCAATTTTAGGTCAGACAAGAACTGGTAAGTTAATTTAAGGTTATGAGGAGGATCGATCGTTTGAGGGGCAGTTTTTGATCATGCAAGAACCAATAAGTCAATTTAAGGCTATGAGGAAGACCGAAGATGCTAGGGGTCGTTTAAGGTCATGTAAGGACCGATAAGTTTGTTTAAGGTCATGAGGAGGACCGAAGAAGCTAGGGGCAGTTTAAGGTCATGCAAAGACCGGTAAGTCAGTTTAAGGTCATGAGGAGGATCGATCATTTAAGGGGTAGTTTCAGGTCATGCAAGGACTGAAAAGTCAGTTTAAGATTATGAGGAGGACCAAAGATGCTAGGGGCAGTTTGAGGTCATGCAAAGACCGGGGAGTTAGTTAAAAGTCATGAGGTGGACCGATCGTTCGAGGGACAGTTTTAGGTCATGCAAGGACTGGGGAGTCAATATAAGGTTATGATGAGGGCCGATCATTTGAGTAGTAGTTTTAGGTCATGCAAGGATTGGAAAGTTAGTTTAAGGTCATAAGGAGGACCGATCGTGAGCCTATCCATTTTAGGTCGTGACATGAACTGGCGAGGGTAGACCTACCAATTCTAGGTCGTGACAAGGACCGTGGTTTTCAAAAAAGAATCTATAACATGAAGAAAGGATAAAGAATTTTAGGTTTGTTCAAAAACCTACACAAAGGTTGCCTAACGTTTCAAAAGATGGGGGTATGAAAAACATGGCAGCCGTTACTTTCTAAAGTGGCGACCTATGCTATTATGCCCTAGGGATGTTACCATCTGAATATATAGGTCATGGCCGTATGAAACTCTTGCATAAAAGTTACGGCCATTACAAGGAAATGTTGCGGTGCGGTCACGAGGTCGATGACAGAACATTAGGTTTGGTCTTGTTTCGAAAACTTCATTCACACGAACAGAGGACCTCCTTCGACTCTCTCCCCCTCGTCTCTCTCTTTTTCTCTAAGGATGTTTCTTCTTTCTCTCCTCTCGATTGTGTTTTTCATTCTCATGGGTGGCAGCTTTGGATTCATCTTCGTTAGAGAAGAAGGTGGTAGCACCAGTGGAGGAGGTGGCGCGGGTGTTGAAGGTGGTGGTGGGGTAGTGCCGATCGGTGGTGATGCGGGTGTTGGAGGTGGTGGTGGTGCCGCGCCGGTCAGTGGTGGCACTAGTGTTGGAGGTGATGGTGGTGCAGCACCGGTCGGTGGTGGTGCGATGGGCATGGGTAACAATAATGGGGATGATGCCGCGGTTAAAGCCATTGGCTAAGGAGTTGGTGGTGACGACGTGGATGGTGGTGTGGGGGGTGAGGACGAGGACCTATTGGAGGGTGGTGCTTCCAGTATGCCGGAGCACTTTAATCCCGGGACCTACCATTCACTAAACCATCGCTTGCAGAGGCCGACTATGAAACGATTCATTCTTTCGGATGTGATTACAGAGCATGAGATTCTTCTTTGTCGTCACAAGGATCATCTCTCGGTCAAGAACATTGAGGTAAACCAAAGCTTCGAAAGCTTGTTTTGTGGATGCATTCACTGAAAATTACTTTGAGATTGATTACTTAGTCATCTTGTTGATATTGAATTGAGTTGAATTAGAATTGATACTTTGATACTTTGGATTTGACACTTGAATTTGAGGCTTGAATTAGATTAGACCTTGAATTAGATTGGAAATGACCCTTAAACTTGAACCGAAAACTTTGGACAAACTTTGAATGCGGATGAACTTTGGATTGAACCTTGAACTTAGGTTAGTAAACCTTTGAATTTGGATGAAACTTTGGATTTGAATCTTGAACTTGGGTTAGTTTGAATCTTTGAACTTGAGTAACTTATTGATTTTGAATTAAAGTTGAATTGTATATTGAACTTGAATTGGATATCGAGTTTGAATTGAAATTGAGTTAAAATTGGATTTGAAAATGAATTAAACTTGAGTTAGATTTTACCTTCGAAAGGGGGCCAATTTGAGTTGTGGTTGAGTTTGATTGAAATGACTTGAATCTCGTATTAAGTTTGAAATGAATTTGATCGGGATTTAATTGAAAAGTGCCTTGGGACTTGGATGAAACAAGTTTTGGATATGAAGATGAATCAACTTTGGTAACTAGGTTGGTTTGAAATTGAGAGTTTGATTGTTGTTTTGAAGTTGAATTGAACTTAAAAAGTTGAATTTGAATTG
>JAUMHN010306597.1:0-42677 GCA_032360265.1 Heliamphora ciliata
ATATATTTGTTACACTCCAAATTTCGGGTCACGTGAAACACCCACAAAAACCAAATATAACACCAAATCCGAGAATATATTCTCAAAAGAAATAAACATGTATTATATATAACCACCAAAAAACTTACATTACACGGTTCCGACAAAAAAAAACATGTATACATACATGAAACAGGAAGAACAAAAAAAAATACTACAGCTCTTTCACTTCTCCATCAACCTCGAATCAACCTGCGTGACCGGTACCTGAAAAATATTTTAAATCCCACACTGTGAGTCAAGACTCAGCAAATACTAGACAACACATGCGTTATAAACTAAACATGCTAGAAAAATGAGAAGCAGTTTTAAACTCTCTTTCAAGCCTTCAAAAAATTTTTTTACAAGCAAAGGAAAGCGAGGATAAAAATCAATTTTGACTCACACGAGCCTTGAAAATGATTATTTATGATATGACTCCCTCAGGTAACAAACATAGTTTAAAATTGGTTTATCCGTCCCATAATGCATTTCATGCAATCTATGTAACTTCTCGGACTTTCACCGTGGGACTGCAGCACCCATCCATGCACCATTTTAGGTCATCCCCGAAGGACCTCAGCCCTAACACTCGCATCTTCTCTGCCTCTCGTCGAGGGACTGCCGCCCCAACGCATCTTGTTAACCAAGGTTAACATGCATCGAACCACGCATTCATCTATCTCATTTCATACATATATGCATAATTTAACCAGGATTTAAATGCATAATAATACCACATACACCACACGCATGCGCTCCACAGATCCAATACATACATGCCGAATAAAACTCTGAGTTTTAAAGTATAAACCACGTTACACGTAACGATATCAAGCCATGTAATCCACTTACATAATTCGTACATAAATAAACCAGAACTATAAATGCACATAGCCAGTTATAAACGCACATAATCATATATAACTTCAGATCATAACGCCACATGCCAAACAATCCAACATCCACTCACATGGATAACCAACAACCCACAGAACCAAGCCTAACTCGAAGGCCAACGTTAAACCCCTCAAACCACGAGGTTACAAAACACCACATTTCCTCCAAAGGTGCCATGAGCCCAAACACGCTCCATACGCAACCACGACGCACACAATCGTGCCTCAACAACCCACATCTAGCCATGCACGTCACTCCCAAGGATGGCACCTAAATAAACACCCGAAGTCATGACACGACTCCCGAAGCCACCACACAACCAATGAAACCCCAAAAAGAATTCAACAATATTTCAGTCGACTAATCCCATAATCAATCAACTGAATACCGTTGGAAACCAATTGGAAATCAAGGACCCAACCACCAAATAACACAACAAACTCCCAAGGGACAAGAAATTTGATAAACAGTTCCAACAAGGATGAAAAATAAGCTTTTCCCAAACATTCGGCCAAAAAAAGGTGAAAAATGGTTAACAAATTCTGACTTACCTTCACTATTTTGATCATAAATTTTTTTACAAAAAGAATTTTAATGTGAGAGAGGTGTCATTGGAAAGAAGACTTCCGGGGCTTCAATTTGAACACAACAACGACCTAATTCCGAGTCCGGGTGGGGGAGATATGATTAAAAGAAAAAGGCTCAAAAATAGCCCTGCGGCCACAGCGCTTGCTAAGCGTTCGCAAAGGGCTTGAGCACATCACCACTAGTGAGCAGCGCTCGCTCAACGCCCTTCAGCGTGCACAAACGCTCTAGAACATCATTGTTTCGAATTCGAAGCCCCTAAACTCTCAAACACCCACTATGATGCTTCAAAACACATATAAATCTAATAACCCACATATATTAACACCCACAGACATATACGAGCCCAAAACATCAAGAACCACCGGACGAAAAGCCTCAAAACCTGGTTCACCCAACCGAAAACAACACAAAACGATTTTAAATCAAAACCTGATCTTTAAATCGATCTTTTATGCATTTTTAATTGGTAAAAACACACGCGATTACACGTAGCACTCTTATAAGACATGAGAGTCTAGGATCCTATCTCGGTGAGTTAGAAACTCGAAGCCTCGAACCATGTGCAAAATCGAGCTTCGCTAGAATAAAGTTCCGTCCGAATGAACGCGTAAACCACGATACCAATAACAAGGATCGGCAGTCTGATCATCAAAAATCGGGCCCTGGGCCCCCGAGAAGTTAAAGAGAAGGCCGAGAGAAAATGGAGGAAACTTAGTAGAGAAGTTTTGAAAATATCTTTTGAAAATATCAAACTCCAGATATTTATAGGCCTCAAAAATATCTTTTTTTTGAATTTTTAAAATTCGCATTGCAACGTCCCACGGCCCCAGGAACCTGCCCCGCATGCATATCTAACCCCATTCATGCATCTAAAAGCATTTAAACATGCAAAATCGAAAATGAGAAACACACGTCGAAAAACACCGAAAAAGAAAACGGGTTAGGGTTTCACAACTCTACCCCCTAAAAGGAATTTCGTCCCCAAAATTCAACTCAAGCTCAAACAACAAATTGTCGATTGTAATCGACATAGGCATACGAGATGGTTAGCCAAACCATTCATAGGATATAGTCAAACAAGATTAGGCATCCTAAACAACGACTAACTATCACAAAGACACAAGATCTACAACTCACCCCAACTGTACATCTTCACCAATCGCTACCTCAACAACACAGCGCACCACCTACGAAATCCATCACCAACACCCAAACAGATGCAAGAGAGGAACTAGCCCAAAATCTGCACACTCAGAAAATACCTCTGCTCGGTGAAGGCATATATGCATCCTTCTGCACGACCAGTGCCCTAGACGAACTTGGAGCTATGAGTGCATACGCTCTGGGCAATGTCGCTCTGGCTTGTCCACCATGACTCAGTGCTATCGGCTTCCGCACCGACTGAACTGAAGTTCTCCTATCTGTCACCTAGGAAGTCTGAATGGCAGGATGCTACTGTCGTTCTTACACAAATGAACTCTCCGGTGTGTGCACTGTACGCGGCACACTCTCCCTCTAGGGACATGTCCTGCGGATATGTCCGGGCTGGCCACATCCATAACAAATCTGTAACTCCCTCCCCTGTGACTGATGAATCCATGAACCCTGGGACTGCCTCGGCTGCGGGTAATCCACCATACAATGTCCAGGCTACCTGCACCAATAGCAAATCAACTCCCTCTGCTCTAGCCTCCCAAATGAAGCTACTGATGGTGCTAGTGCAGAGAACTGGTGTGGTAAACCAGATGGATGAAAGCTAGGACCAGATAACCTCTGCCCTTTGCTAGAATGCCTACCCGTCTGTGCCTCTGTTCCACCCTGTGATGTCCTAGCCTCCTTGGAGGCTCGAATCTCAATCAGTGTTTTACACCCTCACTGCCGCCTCTACTAGCTCTGTGAACACACGAAGTCCCATCCCATTGCGACCACACGCTCCTTGTTCGCCGACTTCAAGCCTCGCTCAAACCTCATCGAACGTAGCTCATTACATTTTACAGTTGAAAGAGAACAATAACCAAAACATCGTTCCCTCACGGAATGTATCATTGTAGAAAAAGAAGAAGAATATGATCCTATGTACCAACTCCATCACAAGGGGATAGAGGTAATAACTATAGACTCCTGCCCACTACCTAGTCCTGAATCATTTAAGACCTGCTAGGTAATGACAAGCTCTATACGGAGCACCGCGATGCAAAAGCTAACTTTACGGGCCCGACATTCCGAGGGAAAAGAGCAGCCAAACCAACCTTCTTTACGGGAACTACCCCGAAGGATAACAAAGGTACCTACACTGTGCACGTTTTTGGACTTTTACCGAGGGCAACTCATGCTAAATACACGTCATCCCGGTACATCTAGATAATCTTCTAAAAATAGTACCGTAGCTCAACTACGAAAATATTTCCTCAAAATAATACATTATACATGTATATAGATTCATCCATCAACATGGAGATCAACAAACATTTTCAAAATATTTTTCCTTGTTTTCAACAAAACGTTTCAAAACTTGAGACTCAACCCCGAAGGCGAGCTAAACCTCCAAAACACCAAGTGTTGAGATTTCTGCCAAAAACCATCATCAGTGATATGTAATATGAAGGAAAACACGTCAACATGTATAAATAATTCAAAATAACAAGGTTTGGGGTCTCACAACTATCCCCCCTTAAGGAATTTTGGTCCCGAAATTCTCTACAAGGTCACGAAGTAAATAGGTCTGGGTGTCTAGCACGCATCCCAGACTCAAGCTCTCAAGTCACTTCCTCAACCCCATGATGAAGCCACTAAATCTTGACATACGCAATCGTTCTCCCCCGCAACACTTGCTCCTTTGTATCTAGAATCCTCACTGGGAGTTCCTCATACGTGACATCCTCATCAACTCGCAACTCCGTCTAATCTAAAACATGAGACGGATCTGGCTCATACCTCCGAAGCATAGAAATGTGAAAAACATTGTGCACGGATGCTAATTGAGGTGGCAAGGCCAAACGGTATGCTATCACCCCAATCTTCTCCAGGATCTCGAAGGGTCCAACAAAACGTGGTGATAGCTTCCCGCGATGGCCAAACCTCATCAACCCTCTGTATGGCGAGACCTTCAAAAACACGTGATCCCCCACTGCAAACTCTAACGGTCTCCTCCTGTGATCCGCATAACTCTTCTGACGGCTCTGAGCTATCACCAGACGTTGACGAATCACGACAATCAGCTCCGTTGTCTCTCGTACTAAGTCAGGTCCCAAAACACTGGTCTCACCCACCTCTGTCCAACAAACAGGTGACGTACACGGTCTACCATACAGAGCCTTATATGGTGCCATCCCAATACTGGACTGATAGCTGTTGTTAGATGCAAACTCTGCCAACGATAGATGATCCTCCCAGGAACCCTGAACATCAAGCACACAGGCTCTCAGCATGTCCTCTAATATTTGGATGGTCCTCTCAGACTGACCGTCAGTTTGAGGATGAAAAGCTGTACTAAAAGTCAAGTTCGTCCCCAAATCCATCTGAAGACTACCAAAAGCGTGATGTAAAGCACGGGTGTCGATCAGAAACAATAGTCATAGGTACTCCGTGTAGTCGGACTATCTCCTGAACATACAACCTGCCCAATCTGTCCACAGAATCCCTCACTCGAATGGGGAGAAAATGTGCTGACTTCGTCGGCCTATCCACTATAACCCAAACAGCATCGTGTCCATTCGGCGAGCGTGGAAGTCTTGATACGAAGTCCATCGTGATATTTTTCCACTTCCACACAGATACATGCAACGACTGTAACAATCCTGTAGGTCTCTGGTGCTCCATCTTTACTTGCTGACAAGTAAAACATCGAGAAACGAATCGAATCACATCCCTCTTTATTTTCGTCCACCAAAACAGTCGGCGTAGATCATGATACATTTTCGTGCCTCCTGGATGCACTGCAAGTCGTGAATGATGAAACTCATGTAGCACCTCAGCACGGCACGACTCTGGCACAAACAAACGCCCTGCCAACCTCAAACTCTGATCTGAATCCACCGTCCATCCTGCTGTGTCCTTCCTGCTAGCAATGCGGTCCTGTATCATCTGAGCCTCCTGATTGGTCCCCTGAGCCTCTAGCACAAGTGCAACCAATGCAGGATGTGAAGCTACAGAATACAAAGTCGCACCTCCCCCTGTCTTCCTAAGATATAGATCAAACTCGCCAACTTCTCCGAGCATGTCCCATTCCCATAGAGCCACAGAAGCTAACGAGCCATGATATCTCTTGCTGAGTGCGTCAGCTACGACATTTGCCTTCCCCAGATGGTACTGCAAATCAAAATCGTAGTCTCCCAACAACTCCATCCATCGTCGCTGGCGAAGATTCAGGTCTTTATGTGAAAACAAGTATTTTAAGCTCTTGTGATCAGAGAAAACCTCAAAATGCTCACCATATAGATAGTGCAGCCATGTCTTCAAAGCGAAGGCCACGGCTGCCAACTCTAGATCATGAGTCGGGTAATTCCTCTCGTGTGTCTTCAGCTATCGCGAGTCGTAGGCTACGACTTTACCTATCTCGCCTATGTCATCCAAAACTCACACTTCTCGAACTTCTCATACAAGCGATGTTCTCTCAGAAACTGTAAGACGACGTGCAGATTCTCCCCATGCATCTCCCTCGTGGGTGAATAAACCAGAATACTTTCCACGAATACGACCACAAAACTATGTAGGTAGGAGTGGAAGATACAGTTCATCTGACCCATAAATGTAGCAGGGGCGTTCGTCAGACCAAACGACATAACCAGAAACTCGTAGTGACCATAACGAGTCCGAAAGGCAGTCTTCACTATGTCCTCGTCCCTAATCCGCAGCTGATGATACCCTGACCTGAAGTCAATCTTCGAAAAGTAGCGCGATCCCCTCAACTGATCAAACAGGTCATCAATCCTAGGCATAGGATATTTTTTCTTCACTGTCACCTGGTTCAGCTTCCTGTAGTCTACACATAGCCTCAACGACCCATCTTTCTTCTTCACGAACAAAGCTGGTGCTCCCCACGGTGACGTACTGGGCCGTTCAAACCCTTTGTCCAGCAACTCCTGCAACTGCACCTTGAGTTCTCTCAACTCAGCTGGATCAAAGCGATAAGATGGCATAGAGATAGGAGCAGTTCCTGAAACAAGATCAATGGAGAACTCCACATCACAGCTCGGTGGCAACTCAAGCAGATCATTAGGAAAGACATCTGGATAGTCACACACCACATGGGGTAACTCCTCTCGAATCTCATTTGGCACATCCAATATGCGAGTAGAAAGGATAGAACCCAAGTTCCCTCGAACTCGCGCAGCACTTGGTACAGACACCAAGCCCTCGTCCCGATCACCCACAAAGTAGAAGCAGTCACCCTCCGATGTACAGATCGACACTCTCCGCCGCTCACAATCTATATAGGCATGGTAGGTAGTCATCCAGTCCATCTCTAGGATGACATCAAATGTGATCATGTTTAGAATGATAAAATCAAACTCTGAACAATGACCGGCGACCTCCAGCACGCAGGATCTACAAACAAGGCTCAGCGTCACACTTCCACTAATTAGGGTCTCAACACACAAGGTATTACCCAACTAGCTCATTTCCAACCCTAATGCAGACACAAATGCAGAGGACATAAACGAATGTGATGCTCCCGTGTTTATAAGAACATTGGCGCACAATCTAAAGACTGGAAGAGTACCTCTAATCATGGCTGGAGTAACTGCCGCATCAAACGTGACTGGTGCTTTAGAAGCATTGCGATCTGCAAGAACATAAGCCCTGGCCTACGGTGGTCTGGTTTGCCCACCATAACCCTGAGTCGTCAGCTGCCTCACAGACTGTGTTGAAGTGCCTCCCTCTACAAATCTAGACGTCTGGTCCCTAGGCTGCTGCGGAGCCTGTCGTCTCCGTACAGATGAAGCAACTGATGCTCTTGTCGCGCCCTGAACATTTCCCTTACTAGGACAGGATCTGCGAATATGCCCAGACTGACCACACCCAAAACAGATAGGTGGGTCTCTCGCCTGTGACTGGACGGGTGTTGAACTCTGAACCTGGCCCTTTTGCGGGCACTCAATTGAATGATTCCCCGGATGTCCGCATCTATAATAGATCAACCCTCTCTGCTCTGGCCTTCCAGTCGAGGCCACTGAAAGTGTGGGTGCAGATGACTGCGGATGATACGATCCAGAAACATGAGAACTAGGTCCACACGACCTCTAGTGCTTTTTCCCACGCCTCTAGAACTGTGGATCTCCACTGCCCTGCTGACTCCCACTCTCTTTAATCCTGCGGCTGTCTACTAACGAGTTCTCTACCCGGATAGCAGCTTCCACCAACTTGATGTACACCTCCACATCCAGAGTTACAACCCTATCCTTGATAGCAGGTCGAAGTCCCCTCTCAAACCTCCGAGTACGCAACTCCTCTGTCGATACCATCTATGGTGCAAATCGCGACAGATTCGCAAACTTGGCCTCATACTGGACCACAGACAGATTCCCCTGGACAAGGGAGAGGAACTCCTCTCAGTAAGTATCTTTCGAAGATCTCGGGAAATACTTCTCCAAGAAGACTCTCGTGAAAGAAGTCCACGTCTCATCCACAGTGGTCTTGGCGAACTTCCACCACTCTCTAGCATCTTCCCGTAGTTAGAACACCGCCAACTTTACCCACAAAGCATCCTCCTCGATATCCAAAGTATCAAAGATCGACGTGGCCACTTCTAACCACTCAGTGGCAACTTTCGGGTCTGGCTCCCCAGCAAAGGTTGGAGGATCCAACCGCCGAAAGTCACTCATAGCCACAGAAGCCCTTGGCTCAGAACTGATACACTAGCTCTGGTCGCTTCTGCCATAACTCGCATAGTAGCAAGCATCTCTTGGACAACGTCAGCACTGCCTATTTGTTCTTGTGGGGCATGAACATCTCCTTGCTCAGGAACCTGAACATAAGCACGACCTTGACCACGACCTTGGCCACGGCCTCAGCCACGACCCCGTCCCCGCGCTCCCCGTGTAGACATAATTCTATATAAAGAAATATAAACAGGATAAGCTTTCCTACATCATGTTACTACGTAACAGAAACACATAATCATGCTATCACATAGCCACATCAGATCATGTTAACACGTCTCACATACCGAGGAGAACTAATAAGACAGACTCGTCCACTTGGATAACCTATTCAGATTTCCTGCTAGAAAACACGTCGGCCAAACGTGTTTCTAACTTGGCTTCCAAATCTGTTATTCCAAACGCCCTATGGCAAGACTTATCAATCCTGAGATTCCACTTCCATACCCACATATACACAATTATCATGCTAAAAAAGCTATTAACATGTTATAAACCAACGTTTAAACACATGCAAGCAAGCATACCAATCAACCTCACCAGGTGAAAAACCCATTTTCCCATGGCTCTTAGGTATTCGAACCCAGAACTCTGATACCAAGTTGTCACGCCCCAAAATCATGGGTCACGTGAAAATCCACCACACAACAATTTTATGTAAATATAGGTTTTCATACATTTAAATCCGCCTGTTGAAACTAATGAAAAACCCAACAAAAGATATATCTCGTAAATAAAGGACATACAGTTCCAACATGCATACAGTATCGCCTTATGGCGTACAAAACTTGCCTTCAGGAACAAGCATACAAAAAAGAAAACATTTATACAGAAAATTCCACCAGTGAGTCGAAGCCCAATAGAAACAGACGATAAAGTTGTAAAGTAGGAAATATGCAATCATATAGAGTGGGAGAGAACTCAACCACAGAACCCAAAAAGGTTTTACGCCATAAAATTCCACGTTTCCCACAAACCTCTAAAATAGTTCTCCCTTCACAACTAAGCATTTATACAATGCAAAACACATTTTACAGTTGAAAGAGAATAGTAACCAAAATATCGTCCCCTCACGGAATGTACCATCGTGAAAAAAGAAGAAGAATTTGATCCTATGTACCGACTCCATCACAAGGGGATAGAGGTAACAACTATAGACTCCTGCCCATTACCTAGTCCTGAATCATTTAAGACCTGCTAGGTAATGACAAGCTCTATACGGAGCACCATGACGTAAAAGTTAACTTTACGGACCCGAAAACCCAAGGGAAAAAAGCACCCAAACTAACCTTCTTTACGGGAACTACCTCGAAGGATAACAAAGGTACCTACACTGCACACGTTTCTGGACTTTCACCGAGAGCAACTCGTGCCAAATACACGTCATCCCGGTACATCTAGATAATCTTTTAAAAATAGTACCATAACTCAACTACGAAAATATTTTCTCAAAACAATACATTATACATTTATATAGATCCATCCATCAATATGGAGATCAACAAATATTTTTAAAATATTTTTCTCCGTTTTCAACAAAATATTTTAAAACCTGAGACTCAACCCTGAAGGCGAGCTCCAAACCTCCAAAACACCAAGTGTTGAGATTTCTGCCAAAAACCATCATCTATGTAATATGAAGGAAAACATGTCAACATGTATAAATAATTCAAAATAACAAGGTTCGGGGTCTCACAGTTATTCTTTATAATCTTTTATTTTTCTATTCTCATTTGAACTTACTAGGATTTTTGAAGAATACTACGTATGTGATTTGGTTTAAAAGATTTATTCTAATCTGTTGCGATGAGGACATTTTTTAGGGTCCTGTGCGCTATAAGAGATGTTGCTTTGTGGTCTGAAGAGATACTGGGTAGATCTTTTGAGTATGTTCACGAGGTTCCCTATAACACCCCGGTACAGACCCTAATTGTAGCAACTCAATTTATAACGACTAGTGTAGCGATCCAACCCAAACCCTAGCATTAGCGACGGTTAGTTGATAAGATCTTTGGCCGCTAGAAGGATAATAACCCTAACTCAGCTCGAAAATCATAATTCGATCCAACAACCCTAAAGAGATCAAATGCTTAGAGGTAAAATCCTAATTCTCAAAGAAGACTCATAACATCCTAAATTAAGTAAATAACATAAAATATTAGATTAAATATAAAAAATTCTCATAATTAGGGTAAAATGACCATTTTGCTCATAGTACAGTAAAAAGTCTTAAAAATCTAAAATTTAACAAATGGACACCTTAAATCAGATATTTAAATACAATTAAGTAATAAAAGACAAAATAAAATGAAAAAATAACAAAAATGCCCTTAGTGGCCGGCCACATTGGATTTTGTGCCCAAAAAATGACTTTTTTGCCCAAAAAGTGACTTTTTACCTTTTAAAGCTTAAAAATGAGAACAAATTATATAAATTAAGCATTATTATGATCCAAGACTTTTTATATAAGTAATATACATAATAATATAATAATATAGTTTAACAAAAGCAAACAAATTATTATTTAAAGTTTCTACACAATAAATAAGTTAAAAAGTCAACTCTTGTCAAACTAGCTTAAATTGACTTAAAAGCCTACACCTATTTAATTAATTACTAAAAAAATTATGATAATTTATAGAAAGACTAAATTAATTATAAACACATTAATATAATAGGTTTTAGTAAGTTAAGATACCAAAAAGATACATGAAATTAATATTTTATGCATTTTCTTGCCCAAAATGGTACCAAAATATAATTTAAACCCTAAATTAATGCAAAATAGCTTTTGACCTGACCCAAACAGCCCCTAGACGAAATCCCTAGCTGCCATATCTGATTTGTGTAAGTCTCAAAAACATTCCCACCTCCCATGCAACCAATCAAAGTTAAAAAAAAAAAAAAAAATTTCTTACTCCTTAATTATTAAGTATATTACCAAAGTTTCTATAAATAAGATCCTATATCCCTCATTCTCCTCCTCATTTTCGTACAACATAGTGAGAGAGAGTTTAGAAAAATATTCTAAGTGTTTTCAGGAGAAAAAGGAGAGAAGAAGGATGGAGAAACTATGAAGGTTCAAGTGTGAGCTACAAAGCTAAGTCCCACCCTTCCTCAGCCTTTAGAGCATCAAAACAAGTAAGTAAATTCTCTAAAATCTTCTGATATTCTCTCATAAGATAGCCTTCAATCCATCTCTATAATCAACCCTAAAAGAATAAAACAAAAAATAACTCAAAAAGCGTCGTAGGAGTAGTTTATGGGTTATTTATGTATGAACAAGCTTTGCATGTGTTCACATGTGTTTATTTTTTTGTTTTATGGCCTAAACAGGTTATGAAGTTTTTATTTATGTGGGTTTATGACATGCATGCAAAGAAACCACAACAATAATGGACACCGCATGAGCTAAGCAACTAAAACCCTAGGTAACCTAATTTTCTGGGCTTACCTACTTTCTGCCACGAACTTTAAAACATCATAACTAGTTGTAGAACAATGATCTTAAAGTGATTTTTGTGTCCAGACCGAGAATTTTGAGTTATATTTTATACAAAATTGGTTTTAAGTGATTTAGTTGAGTATAACTCCAGACATGCCATTTTTTCTAAAGAGTGTCAGATCTTAACCACTCTGAATTGCAGACCCAAAAACCCTAAATTAGAGTGAGAACCGAGCTTGGGCCAAAACATAAAACTTGTAGAGGACATATTTATCTTTCTTTCCACCACAAATGAACCAAATATATGATATCTTGATAGGTTAAATCCCTTCCCAAAGTCACTGTTGAGATTTAGTGACTGACAGACCTCTCTATCACACATTTTGGTGAGAGCTAAACCAAAATTTTTTGAAGCCAGATTCAAAAGTGGTAAACATGAAAAATGTAGCTAACATATCAAAATAAATAGTGAGCAAAAATTAGGCAAAAATACCCTCGGATGATACCCCAAAAGTTTTGAGCATTTTCTGTTAAAAACACATTCTGCAGACCCTTTTTAGGTTGACTGAACCCTTTTTATAAATTGACCAAATTCTCAAACTTTCTCCAAACAACTTGCTCTAAAACAAAACATTAAACTTGTAGGGAACACCTTAGACTAAAACCTCACCAAACATCATACTTATAGCTCTTGAATTGATGCACCAAAATCGTGGCTAACAGAGGCCCAATTACTGTGTTTTTCTTTGTAAAATGCTGAACAGTTTTTACTTAAATAAAATAAATAACCCCTGTGCCTTAAGATATGACCTTAGTGATAAACATGAAAGTTGTAGGAAATAGTTTTATCTAAATGGTGTTAACATATCAGAAATTAAATCTACATATAAGTTCTTCGAAGTGTTGCCTTAAGATATGACCTTAGTGATAAACATGAAAGTTGTACGAGTGGCATGTTATATATGGAACCTGAGTATGTGAACCTTATATGAAGTTGGTAAGTAATTAGTATATGAAATTGATACTTTTGATGAAATAAACTCATGCCAATGGTTCGATTCTATGTTACATAAATTATGATTATGCTTCGCATGCTTATACTTGATACTTTAGCAGTTGTACCATATGCCATATCATATATATGCCATGCTATGATTAATTGCACATGAGAAATATATTGCACATTATGAGCATTGCTACATTTCATCTTCGTTTATCGAAGTCCTTTCATATCTTTCAAATTGGGTTGGGTTATATTGAAATTATTCTTTTCTCGGCTTCTAGTTTAGGGCGTCCTTAGTAGCCATTTTTGTAACTATTTTGGGATATATTCCCTCTGAGCACCCTGGGTGTTTTCTTGGTGTTTTAAAGAAAGATTTGTTATTTATGAATACTGTTGCGCACCACGGGTTCGTCACTAGCACTCTGGTTTTGGCAATTTAGACCTTAAGTTGATACTAAGCGAGCATCCTAATTTTTTAATGTGGGTTATATTGAAATTATTCTTTTCTCGGCTCCTAGTCTAGGGCATCCTTGGTAGCCTTTTTTGTAACTATTTTAGGATATATTCTCTCTAAGCACCCTGGGTGTTTTCCTGGTGTTTCAAAGAAAGATTTGTTATTTATGAATATTGTTGAGCACGACGAGTTCGTCACTAGCACTCTAGTTTTGGTAATTTAGACCTTGGATTGATACTAAGCGAGTATCCTAGTTTTTAATGTGGATAACCCTATAAAGTCCCATCACGACAATGACAATAAATTTCTGAGGTGGCAAAAATATAAAGTCCAATCACGGTATTGACAATAAGTTCCTGAGGTGGCAATAATATAAAATCCCATCACGGCATTGACAATATAAAGTTCTATCACGGCATTGAAAATAAGTCATTGAGGTGGCAATAATATAAAGTCCCATCACGGCGATGACAATAGGTCCCATCACGACAATGACAACAAGTCCCATCACGACGATGACTGTGAGACCCTGACCCATTTTCTTTTTCGGTGTTTTTCGACACGCATTTAACGTTTTTGCTTTAGCATGTTTAAATGCTTTTTGATGCATGATCGAGGTTAGATATGCATGCGGGGCAGGTTTTCGGGGCCGTGGGGTGTTGCGGTGTGAATTTTAAAAAGTTTCAAAAAAAAAATATTCTGGAGGCCTATAAATAGCTGGAGTTAGATATTTTTAAAAGATATTTTTAAAACTTCTCTAGTAAGTTTCATTTTTCTCTCTGCCTTCTATCTAAATTCTCGGGAGCCCAGGGCTCGATTTTTGACGATAAGATTGCTGATCCTTGTTATTGGTGCGATTGGCTACGCGTTTATCCGGACGGAATTCTATTCCGACGAGGATCAGTTTTGCATGTGGATCAAGACGTCAAGTTTTTAACTCACCGAGATAGAATCCTAGACTCTCATGTTTTATAAGGGTGTTACGTGCAATCGTGTGTGTTTTTACGGTTAAATTGCTGTAGATCTAATCTTTTGTTCAAGTTAGGTTTTGGGTTTAAAACCCATTATTTGGCGATTTCGATGGATGGAATCGAGTGTCGAGTGTTTCTTTCATGGTTTTGGTGTTAGACTTGGTCGTGTGTATGTTCGAGGACGTTGGATGGAAGTTTGGAGGTTTCAAATCGGGGTTTGGAGGTTAAAACCCGTAGCTGAGAACCCGTTTTCGCCTAGAGGATAGGTTCATGGGTTCAGTCGACTGGACAGTGTGTTTGGGCATTTTTTTGGCCTTTCCAGTGTGTTGTTCAGTCGACTGGGGGTTGGGGCCCAGTCGACTGGATTTGGGTAGTTTTGTGTTGGTGGGTTGATGGTTGGTTCTTGGTTTCTGATTGGGTATTAATGGTATTCAATTGATTAGTTATGGGATTAATTAATTGAAATACCATTGGATCCTTTTGGGTGTTCAATTGGCTGTGTCGTGGCTTCAGGTGTTTTGTGGTGTCATCCTCGGGTGTGACATGCAAGTTGGTTTTAGGTGTTGTGGCACGGTTGTGTGCATGCTAGTTACATGCGGGACATCTGGGTCCGTGGTTCGTTTTAAATGTGGATTTTGGTGAGAACCTTTCTGTGGGAGGTTCAGGTGTTAGTCTCCGGGTTAGATGTTAGTTGTCCTGGTGTGTGGACGGGTCGTTCAGGTGAGTAGATGTCGGTTTGTTTTGACTGGTGGCATCATGATGTATTGTTATACATAGTTATATGCATTTATAACTGTTTATTTATGTACGAATTATGTAAGTGGATTACATAGTTTTGGTATCGTTACGTATACCGTGGTTGCATACTTTAAAAACTCAGAAGTTTTATTGGCATGGTTATGTAGAATATGTGGAATAGATGCATGTGATGCATGTTGCATGAGTTACAAGTGCTGTGTGAGTCACGTGTGTAGCATGTGACGTGATTCGTGTAACATAGTGATAGTATGTGGCTTTATGCATTTAAACCTTGGTTTAGTATGTATGTTTTGATGCGGTCTTATCCCGTAGTATGCGGTTTTATTCCGTGATTTAGGCATGTGTAGGGATGCCTATTAATACGTAGATTTGTATCTGTTTGCATATGTGGGGTGGATTTTGGTCCCTTGGTGAAAGTTTGTAAAGATATGCCTATGAAGGGCGAATTTTGGTCTTATGGTGAAAGTCTGTGAATATATACGTTGGCTCTGTTCAACGAGACCTTAGTGAGGGCGAATAATGGTCTTATGGTGAAAGTCCGTGAAGATATGTGATGAGGGCGGATGATGGTCCTACGGTGAAAGTCTGTGAAGTAGTGTGCTGCATGGGTTGCATGCGTTGTGTGTTGCATGAGTTGCGTGCATTATGTGTGTTGCACAAGTTATGTGCGTTGCATAGATGGGGACTGTGGTCATTCGGTGAAAGTCCGAGAAGATGCATGGATTGCATGAATTATATTATGGGACAGATAAAACCAATTTTAAATTGTTTTTAAGAGTCGTGTGAATTGCGATCTAAAAATCATTTTCAAACTGTTTTCAGGGCTCCTGTGAGTGAGTCAAAATATGGTTTGTGTCCTCACTTTTCCGTTTGTATGTTAAAATTGTTTGAAAGGCTTGAAAGGGAATCTAAAACTGCACCTCGTTTTTCTGCATGTTTAGCTTATACAGCATGTGTTATCTAGTATGTGCCGAGCCTTGGCTCACGACGTGGGATTTCATTTTCTTCAGGTACCGGTCACGTTGGTTGATCTGGAGGTGCCGGAGAGTTGGAAGAGCTGTAGTCTTTCTTTTTATTCTTTTTGTTTCATGTATGTTGTATACATGTTTTCCTCGGTGTTGGAACTGTGTAATGTATGCCGTTTGGCAATTATATACAATGCATGTATGGTTTAATTTGAGAGTGTAATATCGGGTTGGGTGCTATGTTTAGTTGTTTGTGGGTGTTTCAAGTGACCTAGAGTTTGGGGCGTGACAATGACAATAAGTCCCTGAGGCGGCAATAATGATAATAAGTCCATACAAGTAATAGAAATAAGTCCTAAAGTGAAACTCCTATTTTTATTTCTAGATACAACTTGGGTTGGGTATCTGCATTGCATTGATCTGCATCACGCACTTGCACAATTGTTCTTATATATGCTTACCCTGTTGAAATAGTTAAATTATCTGTCTCTTTGGTCTTAAATTGTATTGGGTATTATACGATATGTATTCTAAGATATTTGTTGTGAGTTTGTTAGACGGTTTAGAAAATTTTCTTCTAGGTTTTGCCTCATGACATTCGTGCCACAGGTGAGTGTGATGAGTTCTTTGAGAAAGTCGCCTCGAAGAAGAAGCGGAACTGAAGAACAGAGAAAATGGCAAGAGCCAACGGACCCCGACAATTCTAGCAGAAGAATTAAGTTTTTACCTTTTGTTCTTTTTGTTCGGTTTCTATGAGCGTATTGTAAATTTTTGTTGAATCCGTTGGAAAAATCGTAATTATTATGTACTTTTAATCAGTTTCAAACTCTTAATAATGTACTATTTATGATATTTAAATATGAATGAATGGCTAGAATATTTCCTTTACCTATACTTATGTATGTCTCGGAGTACAGGGCGCCACATTCCCTGTTTCTCATGGACATTCTAACGCCTAATGATTATTTTGGGTTACCGATCTTCTGAAAACAGGTTCTTAGGTTGGAAAAAGAATGACTCCTAGGTTGTAGAACATACATAAGAATCGAGAAAAAGAATCTTATAACCAGATTGAATTATGAAAGCTGGATTTCAAGAAAGAGATATAAATAAATAAGTAGCCGACTAGATAATTGCCCTAAAATTACGTTGACGCTAAACATATTTTAGTACAAACATCCAAGTTTACTCCCCTAGTCAGAATATCAAGTGTATAGGAAGATTCGCCAATTTACTCCTCACGATGGAATAGGTCATCAAAATTTATGGAAATACAAAGGATAAGGTTAAGAAGAATTATCGTTATCTCAAAATGAATTAGAATGAACGATCGCAGATTTCTATTATTGGTAGAAGTCATGACTGCAGTTTATAAAGCTTGCGGTCAGATTGACAATTTTTTTTTGTCGAACGAATTTATATTTTGCACAGAGATTTAGTATTCCTGTTTTGATAGAGTTTGTGTCTTAAAGGATAAATTTAACTCGATTAATTTTTCCAGACTTCCCATTAGAAGAAACGATGATCAGGCGTTCTTCTAATTGAAATTCAAGGATAATTGCCCGATTGATATTAGAAAATCTGTAAGATTAATTCGATAACTAGTTAATCTATAATGTAGTCTCATCTCTGTGCTCAAATCTCCTATAGAGTTCTTATGGTATATACTGAATTGGAACCTGTTCTTGAGATTTAACAGACAGCAGAAGGTGGTTTATTGTAAAGGGGATAAGGGACAATGGATCTTACTACTTGAGTTCGTCTCTAAATTGTTTGGCGTATTGTAGGTATTCACCTGATCAGTTATCGTATTATCTCACATTGCAAGTGTTGTAACTTTATACAAAAGAAATATTTTGAAGGGTAAGCAGATACTTATCTATAATATCATATGATTAAGAACACATAAAAAATGCAACACTTGGCAAACAAACTTATAAATTCTTACGTAGTAGAGAACACCATGTACGTAGTTGAATCCAAAGGGTTTGCCCTACTTAGTTTTCACAGTGGTGCTACTGGTGTCATGATAAGATAGTACCCCCCAAATGTATCTATGTTATCTATGGGGCCATATTGTAAAAGTTATTCAGATTACTACTAATCTACCCAACTAAAGATACATTGATATAAGCACATAAAAGTAGTGTGAAGTGTCCTAAACTCTGGGTTTTAAAACTTTGCCATTGGGTTTTCGAAAACATTTGCTCTAAGTTTTCTACAAAAAAAAATTATCAACCATGCTCTAATATCACCTCTGTCATGATCCATTTTCATATATAGCGTCCGTGACCTGACCAGTGAGTCAAAACATACCAATGCCTCTTTTTTTCTTTATTTTTCGTTCCTTATTCTGATATTTTGCCGACTGAATTTTTTTTTTTCTTTTGAGTAAACTCATTCGAAATCATTTCAACTTTGAAATAGAGGTAAATTATTCATTAAAAAGAAATCATAAACAATCTTAGAAATTCATTTCAAAACCCGCAAAGCTTCTAACGGTGCGTTCAACATTTAAATATTATATTTAGATACAGGAAATAAAAATGCAATGTAGCAAATGAAATAAACTTTAAACTTTCTTTCTCGGCTACCACTTTTTTCATTCTATCATGCGTCACCTGAAATTTTATTAACGTCCATTAGCAATACTAGTATGAATTCAATGATATCTGAATTCTTAATTATTTTACAGTGTTAGAATGATAGCTATCAAATGGTTAGCCAAAATTCGGTAGGGAGTAACCCCACATTTAATACGGTGGATATGATCATTCTTTATAGTTACCTGACTATGGCCTTTACCCTTATTGTCTCGTCTCGCTAATACGCTTATCGTCCCACAGCGGCCAGAATGCCATTTAACCCATCATTCTTTCATGCATCATTTTTATTCGTTTCTATTTTTCATCATTCCTTTTCATTTTCATCATTCATTTTTTCATTCATTTTCATCATTCGTTTTTATTCTTTAACATTGTAACATATCAGGTGTCCACGTGAAATAAAAACTAGTTCAGATATCAGAGACTCACCTGGTCTGGCAATATTTGATTTCAATTGCTTTGGAACTCTAAACCTAATCAACATATTAAAAATCTAGTCAACATATTAAATCAATAATTAAACAGAATCTTATTTTATTTCTTCTGCGTTTATTTTTATTATGGTATAACGAACATACCTAATTAGGTTAATTTATTTAAAATTTCATTCTTTGCTTAAAAACTTTAAATACTTGAGCTTTAAGATTTGATTTTATAAAACTAGTTAAATATGTAAAACTATTAATTTTTAACTCCCTTCTTAAGTTTTTGTCCTTAAAAATATATATTTTAATTAATTAAACTCATTTTGATAACAATTTCATAGCTGAGTTGCTCTAAAACATTTAGCTATCTATCTTATTAAAATACTTATTTTTATATTATTTAAAATATTTAAGTTTATATATTTAGAATTAGATTTCATAAAAACTAATTAAATCGCACCGCTTATAATTTTTAGTATACTTTTTAGTTTTATACTATATTTTTATTAAAAAACATTTTTATTCTTAAAACATCTAATTTGTATCCCAAATAATTGAAGTAACTCGTAGTAATTTTGTTCAAAAAATATAAATTTTATCAACTAATAAAATTTAATCATTATTATTATTTTGTATTATTTAAATACTTTATTTTTAAAATCATTATTTTATTAACTTATAGTGATAAATCAAAATATACATTTTTTTTAAAGTAATAATATTTTTATTCTTCTTCTTCTTCTTCTAATATTTTTAAATTATTATTATTATCTTTTACTTTATAATTATTTATTATCATCATCTGCAACACAAAAGAAAAGACCCAACATGACTAAACTGAAAAGCAATATCAGTGAGTTAACAAAGAAAACATGACCCAAAAATAAAAACAAAACCCATAACAGTTATCTCCAGGGCTTGTACACAGTGCGTGTTCGTTTTTTTTTTTCAATTTTTCGTCTCAACTTTGAGCTGCTCGTCCGGACAATCTGGACGTCGATTTTGACAGCTGTTCATGGCTAAGCGTAGACGGCTGTGAGTTGAATCTAACAAAACTTACGGTGTTTGAAACAGAGGTCTAAGTGACGGCTGTGGTCGTCTAAAATTAGGCTAAAAAAACTATTTTTTTGTTTTACAAATATTCTCAAAATGATAATCTTTTGGCTCGGGTTTTCCGGAGCAGTTTATTGACTATCGATGCTGTTCGGTGGCATTGGGACGTGAAAAGGGTTATAGTCACTGGTGGCAGTGGGTGGTGGGCATGCGCAGTGGTGGCGGCATGCGACACCAAACAGTGGGTGTGTGCATGTGTGACGCAATGGTTGGTTGGTTGGCTTGGGTGGTCTCGACAGTGGTGAGTGGTGGTTCTGGTGGTGGTGAGTGGTGGTTCTGGTGGTGAGTGGTGGTTCTGGTGGTAGCTCAGATGGTGGTGGCAGTCACCAGAGAGAGAGGTGAGTGGTGGTTCTGGTGGTAGCTCGGATGGTGGTGGCAGCCACCAGAGAGAGAGAGAGATGGGAGAGAGTATTACTGGCGGAGAGAGGGAGAAGGGAGGGTGGCTGGCGGCAGAATCGCCGGTGATGGTGGACGGCTAAGATAGCGGCTGCGGCCGCAACAGAGGTGGCCTGCAGCGTGGGGGGACGGGGAGGAGGTCGGCGTCGGGGGTGCTGTGCGCGGCCTCTTCTTTCTCCTCCTTTTCTTTTTTTATTATTAACCCTAATTCCTACACACTACTGAAGCTATCAACCTTAGGCAACTTGAGGCCATTGCGTGCATATATACTAAAGGTAGTGGGTGGTGTTAATGGCTCAGATTAAATCAGCTCAATTAATTGGTTTAAAAGCTATCGGTTACATAGGCTCATTGAACTCAGATTTATTGGGTTTAAACCCATCGGTTATACATTAAAATAAATTTTTATATTTAAATTAAAAGTATTATAATTATTTTATATATATATATATACTTGAAGGTAAACCATTAAACACAATTGAAAGCTAAATAAATAAACTTTGAAAAACAGTTACGCGCTTTTATTGTTAAATTCTTTTAATAAATTTTATATTTACATTATAATTAAATATATTATAATTAAATAATTATTATTATTATGTATGTGTATATATATACATTTTTTTTTATTAATTCTCTTATTATTTTTATTATTATTATTAATAATGTATCATAATTTTTTGCATTTATTTTGCATTTAGCTTGTAACGGTCGTAACCGTAAATTATTAGTGCAATTATTATGATAATTATTATTCTTTATTTTATATATATATATATATATATATATTATTTTTTCAAAATATCACAACGCATTTCATTTAGCATTCAATACATTTTAAAGTCAAGAAGACAAATAAATTTGACAAGTTATAACATAGTAACTAGGCAAGTCAATAAACATGTAAGTATGAGCTGCCACGGATGCAATGCATGTGTCCAACCCGTCATTTATCCAAAATCATGACATGAATTCCATATCGAAAATTTTCAGAGTAGACTTTATGGGTAATTGATCACCAAATCTATCATCGGGTCTCGTTGCGAATAGTAAATCCATCGTTGGGCTTCATGCTACAACTATTTTACTACAAAGTGGCAACGGCGTAGGGGCGAACCATTAACATCCTTATCCTTTGGCCAACAAAATAATAATCATGCTCAAAACTATTAATCCCACCTTAAGATCTGGAATGCTCGCTTGGTGTCAACTCAAAGTCTAAGTTATCAGAGATAGAATGTTAGTGACGAACCCATGGTACCCAACCAGTTTCATGAAAAACAATCTCCCAAAATATTTATAAAATTGGCAACTAGAGATGCACTAGACTCAGAACCAAGAAGGGAATAACTCCCACATAACCCAACCCACAATAGTAAGTACATAATGGACTCCGATATATCAAGATGCAAGTGTGAAAAAGCCCATTGTGTACAATATGCACCTCAAATATAGCTATCAACTGCATGACTCTAAACTAAGCATGTCATAGCACATGGTACGACTCATTAAAGCACGAAGTACATGTATGTGAAGCATAATATACAATTCATAAGACATGGTTCAAACTTAGTCGTATGGGTTCTAATCATCGCATATTCATTCTGAAACAATAATCACCCATTTCAAATCAATTAAAACACAAATCTTGGGTCTCACAACAAGGGGTGCTCAATATCATACTTGACAACTTTAAAGACTAACATTTGAGTACTAACTTAAAAAGGACAACAAGGTTTTGGGGTATCTAGACATAGAATTAAGTTCTGATTTATGGACACCACTTAGATAAAAATATTTCTTTCAACTTTTATATTTACCACTAAGGTTAGATCCTAAGGCAAATAGGTGATTAATTTAATTTAAGTGAAAATAATTCAGCATTTTACACAGAGAAGTACAAAAAATTTGCCTCAGTTGATATTGATTTTGGAGAATTAAATCAAGTCTAACAGGTCTGATTTCTAGATATGTTCTAATAAAATATGTTCCCTACAAGTTTCATGAATAGTGCAAATGACAGTTATTTGAAACAAGTTAGAAATATAGGCCATTTTATAAAATAGGTTCAGTGAGCTACAAAATGCACAGCAGAATTTGGTTATAACATAGAGTTTAAAAATGGTTTGAGGGACCATCCGGGGGTATCTAGGTTTGATTGTTAAACAGTAAATAGTTTCATATGTTAGATACAGTTTTCATAAAAACCACTATAGGATTTGATCACTAAAAACATGGGTTTTTGATCATACAAAACTATGCGACAGAGGGTCTGTTACTCATAGATCCACAATAGTGACTTTAAGATGTATTTTAGTCTACTAAACTTCCATATGTTGGGCTCAGTTTTGGTGGACAATAATATATATATGTTATCTACAACTTTCATGTTTTGACCTAAGCTCGGATCTCATTCTAAAGTAAGGTTTTTGGGTCTGTAAAACTTAATGGTCAGAAACTGACACATTTTGGAAAAAATGTCATATCTCGAGTTCTATTTAATGAAATCAGTTCAAACCAATTTTGTATGAACGGTAACATCAAAACCTAGGTCTAGACAAAAAGAACACAGCTAGATCATGTTTCTATATTTAGCTATGATATTTTAAAATTTGGGACAGAAAGTCAAAATTGCTCAAAAATCAGGCATTTAAGGGTTTTAGCCTCCTAGCTCATGGTATGTCAAGATTTGGCCTTTTTTCTTTGCATGCATGCGTTTAAGACTTACATATCATTGTTCCAGAACTTACAGAAGCTACACACCTCATGAATACAAACATGAAAACTCATTTCTTACCATAAAAATCATGAACAGTCCTATTTTTCTTACTACAACGTCTTTATAATCGTTTTTTTTGTTCGTGATGTTACATGTGTTTAAGGAGATGAGTTCAGGGAGATTTTTGTGTGAGATTAACAGAAAGTTTTAGAGGTTTACTTACTTGTTTGAGGGCTTAAAGAATGGTGGATGATTAGAGGACTTAGCTTTATGCACTTTGATTTCCAAAGACCCTTCCTTGGATCCTCCTCCTCCTCCTTCTTCTCTTTTCTTCCCTTCTCTTCCTCAAGAACACTTAAACTTTTTGGTTTCTCTCCTCTCTCTCAACAAAATTTTATGAAGGGGAAGAAGGGGTTTAAGGCTTTGTTTTATAGAGATAAAGATAGCTGAAATCATTATGAATGTGTAAGCCATTTTTTGAATTTTCAAATTTCTCATTGGTTGCATGGGATGGCCATGGTCTGTTTAAGAAATTTGTTTCTAATTTGGCAAGTGGAAGTTTGACTAGGGCTGTGTGAGACCCTGTTCAGTTTTTTTTGTTCTATATGCATATTTGGCATTTTTTCAACACTTTTTGCTTTTACATGTGTATATGTGTTTTGATACATGTTTAAGTTGAAATATGCATGCGGGGTTGCTTCCCGGGATTGTAGGGCGTTTCTAAGGAAATTTCAAAAATTAAAAAAAAAGATATTTGGGGGCCTATAAATATCTGGAGTTAGATATTTTCAAAATATATTTTCAAAGCTTAACTCTGAAGTTTTCTTCAAATTCTCTATGCCTTCTCTCTAACTTCTCGGGGGCCTATGGCTCGATTTTCAACGATCCAACAGTGGATCCTTACTATTGGCATCGTGGTCTACGCATCCATCCGAACAGATTTTGATTTCGACGAAGCTCGAATTTGTACGTAGATCGAGGCGTCGGATTTTTAACCCAACGAGATAGGATATCAGATTCTACTGCTGTATAAGGGAGTAATATGTAATCTTGTACATTTCTACCATTTAAAAACACATGAAAATGTGATTTATGTTTTAGATCTGATTTTTGATTCAAAACCATTATGATTTTCAGCATTTTGATTGGATGAAATTGGGTGTTGAATGTTTCTGGTGAGGGTTTATGATAGCCTTGGGCTCGGGTATGCCTTTAGGTATCAAAACGGGTGTTTTTAAAGCTTTGTTTGAGGATTTGAGGCCAAAACCGTAGCTAAAACGATTTTCTGGGCAAGTTCAGTCGACTGGACCCATGAGTTCAGTCGACTGGATCTTGAGTTAGGAGGTTCAGTCGACTGAAGTGCCTCGGGTTGAAAAATGTTGTTTTTCCAGTGTGTTTTTCAGTCGAATGGAGGTTGGGTCCAGTAGACTGAAATACCTACGATTTCCTTTGGAAATTTGATGGTTCTTTTGGAGAAAAGGTTGGGCTTCTTTGAGAAAAAAGGGGTTGGCTTTGGTGAAAATTATGTTTTTTGAAGTTTTGGAGCTAACCTGTGGGGTTGAGGCTCAACTTTTAAAATGTTTTGATGAAAACAATGTATTTTCATGCTTGATCTCCATGATAGATGGATTGGATCTTTTATACATATGTTGTATAGTTTTGAAACTCATGTTTTTACATGTTATGTTTTGATCTCCATGTTGATGGATGGATCTTGATCTCCATGTTGATAGATGGATCAATATATACATATTTGATGTATATTTGTGAAATGTTTTCATAGTCTAGCAATGATTTGATTTTTAAAAGATTATCTAAATATACCGGGATGACGTGTATTTGGCATGAGTTGCCCTCGGTGTAAGTCAAAAAACGTGCACAGCGTAGGTGCTCTGTACATTCAGGTTAGTCCCCGTAAATTGAGTTGGTTGGGTGCTTTATACCCTCGATTTTCGGGCCCATAAATTAAGCTTTACATTGTGGTGCTTCATATAGAACTTGCGTTTATCTAACCGGTCCCATAACGTATGGGGATTAGATGAAGGACAGGGGTCTATCGTTGTTACCTCTGTCGTGTGATGGAGACGGTACATAGGATCATATTCTTCTTTTTTTTCCACGATGGTATATTCTGTGAGGGAACAATGTTTTGATTACTGTTTTTTCTTAACTGTGGTGTTTTATTTGCATTATCTGTAGAACATGGTTTCAAAGACTAAAAACAGGGGTTTCATGAAATAAAATCTATTTGAGACTTGTGGTGGTCGGTTGGAAAACTATTTTGGTTTGTGGTTGAGTTTGCACCAAGCATATGAGTACATATCTTGCTTTACAGTTTTATAGTCTATTTTTTATTGGGCTTCGGCTCACGGGTGGGATTTTCTGTAAAACCATTTTTAGGTGATGTTGTGGATGAGGAGTAGCTAATTTGGTGGTGCCCACGATGGCAGAAGACCTTTATAGTTTTCTTTTTTGGTATGTCTGTTCTTAAAGGCAGGTTTTGAACGCCATAAGGCGATATATTGTATGCATGTTAAAACTGTATGTCTTTTATATATGAGAGATACACTTTGTTAGGTATCCATTGGTTTCAATAGGCTGATTTCAATGTATGAAAACTTATATTTTCATATAAAACGGATGTTTGGTGGATTTTCACGTGACCCCGGATTTTAGGGCATGACAACTTGGTTTCAGAGCTCTGAGTTCGAATACCTAAGAGCCATGGAAAAAAGGGATTTATCACCTGGTGAGGTTGATTGTGTATGCTTGCTTGCATGTGTTTAAACATTGTTTTATAGCATGTTGTAGCTTTTTGAGCATGATAGTTGTGTATATGTGGGTATAGAGGTTGAATCTCTGGATTGAAGAGTCTTGTCTTAAGGCATTGGGAATAACAGATTTGGAAGCCAAGTTAGAAACTTGTTTGGTCGACGTGTCTTCTAGTAGAGAATCTGAATAGGTTATCCAAATTGACGCGTTCGTCTTGTTAGTTCTCTTCGGTATGTGAGACGTATTTACATGATCTTAAGTGGCTATGTGATAGCATGATTATGTGTTTATGTTATGTTACGTAGTAGAATGTTGTAGGAAAGTTTATCATGTTATATTACTTCCTATAGAATTATGTCCGCGCGGGGAGTGCAGAGATGAGGACAAGGTTGTGGCCGAGGACGTGCCTATGCTTAGGTTTCGGAGAAAGGAAACATTCCTGCCCCATAGGAACAAGTGGGTGGTGCTGACATGGGCGGCGCTGATGTTATTCAGGAGATGTTAGCTACTATGCGAGCGATGGATGAAGCTACCAGGGCTAGTGTAAAGGTTCCTGAGCCAAGGGCTTCTGTGGCTATGAGGCAGTTTCGGTGGTTGGATCCTCCGACCTTTTCTGGGGAGCCGAACCCCAAGGTGGCTACTGAGTGGTTGGAGGTGACCACGGCTATCTTCGATACTCTGGATGTCGAGGAGGATACGCTGTGTGTGAAGTTGGCGGCGTTCCAACTGCGGGAAGATGGTAGAGAGTGGTGGAAGTTTGTCAAGACCACTTTGGATGACACGTGGGCTGCTTTCACGAGAGTCTTCTTGGAGAAGTATTTCCCGAGATCTTCGAGGGATACTTACCCAGAGGAGTTCCTCTCCCTTGTTCAGGGGAACCTGTCTGTGGTCCAGTATGAGGCCAAGTTCGCGAATATGTCGCGGTTCGCACCAGAGATGGTATCTACAGAGGAGTTGTGCACTCGGAGGTTTAAGAGGGGACTTCGATCTGCTATCAAGGATGGAGTTGCAGCTCTGGATGTGGAGGTGTATATCAAGCTGGTGGAAGCTGCTACTGGGGTAGAGAACTCGTTGGCTGACAGCCGCAGGGTTAGAGGGGGTAAGAGCCAGCAGGGTAGTGGGGATACGCAGCTTCAGGGGCATAGGAACAAGCGCCGGAGGTCGTCTGGACCTAGTTCTCATTTTACTGGGTCGTATCAGCCGTAGTCGTCCACACCTACACTTTTAGTGGCCTCGACAGGAAGGCCAGAGCAAAGAGGGCTGATCTTTTATCGCTGTGGACAGCCGGGGCATCGTTCAGTCGAGTGCTCGTAGAAGGGCCAAGCTTAGATTTTAGTGCCAGTTCAGTCACAAGCAAAAGACCCACCTATTTATTTTGGGTGTGGTCAGTCCGGGCATATCTGCTGACATTGTCCCAGAGAGGGAAATGCCCAGGGTATGACAGGAGTGCCAACTGCTCCATCTGTATAGAGACGGTAGGCTCCGCAGCAGTCTAGGGATCAGATGTTGAGGTTTGCAGAATGAGGCACTTCAGCGCAGTCGGTGAGGCAGCTGTTAACCCAGAGTAATGGTGGGCAGACCAGACTGCCGCAGGCCAGGGCTTATGTTCTTACTGATCCCAGTGCTTCTAAGCTACCAGTCGGGCCTGATGTTGCAGCTACTCCAGCCACGATCAGAGGTACTCTTCTAGTTTTTAGATCATGGGCTAGTGTTCTCATTGACACGGTAGCATCACATTCTTTCATTTTCTCTACTTTTGCATCTGCATTGGGGTTGACGACTGACGCGTTGGATAGTGCATTGAGCGTAGAGACCCTAGTCAGTAGGAATGTGGTGTTGAGTAGAGTTTTTCGGTCCTGTGAGTTAGGAGTCGCCGGTCATTGTTTAGTGTTTAATTTTATCATTTTAGAGATGACCACGTTTGACGTCATCCTAGGGATGCACTAGCTGACTACCTACCGTGCCTTTATAGATTGTGAGCGACGGAGAGTGTCGATATGTACGCTAGAGGGTGACTGCTTCTACTTTGTGGGTGATCGGGATGAGGGCCTGATGTTTATACCAGGTGTCACTCAGGTTCGAGGAGATTTGGGTTCTCTCTTTTCTGCGTTCAGGTTGGATGAACCAGTTGGGGTTCGAGGAGTGTTACCTCCTGTGGTGTGCGACTATCCGAATGTCTTTCCTGACGATCTGTTCGAGTTGCCACCAAGCTGAGATGTGGAGTTCTCCATTGATTTTGTTCCGGGAGCTACTCCTATCTCTATGCCATCGTATCATTTTGCACCGGCTGAGTTGAGAGAACTCAAGGTGCAGTTATAGGAGTTGGTAGATAAAGGTTTTGCTTGGCCGAGTACGTCTCCGTGGGGAGCTCCAGCGCTCATTGCAAAGAAGAAGGATGATTCGTTGCGGTTGTGTATAGACTACAGGAAGTTAAACCAGGTAACGGTGAAGAACATGTATCCGATGCCGAGGATCGATGACTTGTTTGATCAGTTGAGGGGGTCCCGTTGCTTTTTGAAGATTGACTTGAGGCCAGGGTATCATCAGCTGAGGATCAGAAATGAGGACATAGCGAAGACCGCCTTTCGGACTTGTTATGGTCACTACGAATTTCTGGTTATGCCGTTCGGTTTGACGAACTCCCCTGCTACATTTATGGGTCTGATGAATCATATCTTCCACCCTTATCTGGACAGTTTTGTGGTTGTGTTCGTGGATGACATTCTTGTCTATTCACCTACGAAGGAGATGCACGAGGAGCATCTTCATGTTGTTTGAGAGAACATCGCTTGTATGCGAAGTTCGAGAAGTGTGAGTTCTGGATAACAGAGGTGAAGATTCCTTGGACACGTGATGTCGAAAGATGGGGTATCAGTGGACTCGACAAAGACTGATGCAGTGACGGATTGGCAGCAACCAAAGAACATTTTTGAGATCCACAGCTTTTTGGTCTGGCAGGTTATTATTAGCGGTTTGTGAAAGACTTCTCTAGGCTTGCAGCACCAATGACGCATTTGACGCGAAAAGGAGTCACGTTTGCGTGGAGCAAATCCTGTGAGTCAACTTTCCAGAAGCTGAAGAGGAGATTGACCAGTGCACCAATGTTGATCATTCCTAAGCGAGGTTTGGGCTGCTCAGTGTACTTCGACGCTTCACATGAGGGTTTGGGTTACGTTTTGGTGCAGAGAGGCAAGGTTGTAGCTTATGGATCCCGACAGTTGAAGACACATGAGAGGAACTACCCAACACATGATTTGGAGTTGGAAGCCGTGGTCTTTTCCTTGAAGACATGGTCTTTGCCTTGAAGACATGGTGTCACTATCTCTATGGTGAGCGTTTTGAGCTCTTCTCTGATCACAAGAGCCTAAAGTACTTGTTTTCATAGAATGACTTGAATCTTCGCCAACGACGATGGATGGAGTTGTTGGAAGACAATGACTTCGATTTGCAGTACCATCCGGGTAAGGCAAATGTCGTATCTGATGCACTCAATAGGAGGTCTCATGGTTCGTTAGCCTCTATGGCTATACGAGAATGGGGTATGCTAGGAGATGTTGGGAAGTTTGATTTGTGTCTCGGGGAGACAGAGAGAGGTGCGACCCTATATTCAGTTGCTTCACAACCTGCATTAGTTGCACGTGTGTTGGAGGCCCAGAGGACCGATCAGGAGGCTCAGATGATTCGGGACCGCATTGTTAGTGGGACAGACACAGCAGGATGGGTGGTGAGTTTAGATCAGAGTTTGAGGTTGTCAGGGAGATTGTTTGTGCCAGAGTTGTGCCATGCTGAGGTGCTACATGAGTTTCATCACTCACATCTTGCAGTGCATCCGGAAGGCACGAAGATGTATCACGATCTACGCCGTCCGTTCTGGTGAACGGGGATGAAGAGCGATGTGATCCGATTCGTTTCTCGATATTTTACTTGTCAGCAAGTAAAGGTGAAACACCAGAGATTGGTAGGATTGTTACAGCCATTACCTGTATTTGAGTGGAAGTGGGAGAATGTCACTATGGATTTTGTATCAGGACTTCCACGCTCGCCGAGGGGACATGATGCTGTTTGGGTTGTAGTGGATAGATTGACGAAGTCTATACATTTTCTTTCCATTCGTGTGAAGGACTCAGTGGACAGATTGAGCAGATTGTACATCCGGGAGATAGTCTGACTACATGGAGTACCTATGACTATTATTTTTGATCGAGACCCGCGCTTTACATCGCGCTTTTGGTAGAGTCTTCAGGTTGCTTTGGGGATGAGCTTGACTTTTAGTACAGCTTTTCATCCTCAGACCGATGGTCAGTCTAAGAGAACCATTCAGATTTTGGAAGACATTCTGAGAGCCTGTGTGCTTGATTTTTGGGGTTCTTGGGAGGATCACCTATCATTGGCAGAGTTTGCGTACAACAATAGTTACCAGTCCAGTATTGGAGTGGCACTGTATGAGGCTCTGTATGGTAAACCGTGTAGATCGCCTATTTGTTGGACAAAGGTGGGAGAGGCCGCTGTTTTGGAACTCGACTTAGTGCGGAAAATGACTAAATTGATTGCAGTGATTTGTCAGCGACTGGTGACAGCACAGAGTCACCAAAAGAGTTATGTTGATCGGAGGTGGAGACCGTTAGAGTTTACAACGGGAGATCATGTGTTTTTGAATGTCTCGCCTCGGAGAGGGTTGGTGAGATTTGGTCGTAGCAGGAAGCTATCACCACATTTTATCAGACTGTTCGAGATCCTAGAAAGGATTGGGGTGGTAGCATACCGTCTGGCTTTGCCGCCTCAGTTAGCATCTGTGCATAATGTCTTTCATGTTTCTATGCTTCGGAGGTATGAGCCGGATCCATTTCATGTGTTAGATTGGACTGAGTTGCGAGTTGATGAGGATGTGACGTATGAAGAGCGTCCTGTGAAGATTCTGGATACGAAGGAACAGGTGTTGCGTGGAAGAATGATTGCTTATGTCAAGATTCAGTGGCTTCATCATGGGGTTGAAGAAGCGACTTGGAAGCTTAAGTCTGGGGTTCGTGCTAGATACCCGAAGTTGTTCATCTCGTGACCTTGTAGTGAATTTCGGGTGCAAAATTCCTCAAGTGGGGAGAGTTGTGAGACCCTGTTCCGTCTCTTTTTGTTATATATGCATATTTGGCATTTTGTCAACGCTTTTTTCTTTGACACGTGTATATGTGTTTTTATACATGTTTAAGTTGAAATAAGCATGTGGGGTTGCTTCCCGGGGTTATAGGGAGTTTCTGTATGAATTTCAAAAATTTTAAAAAAAAATATTTTGGAGGCCTATAAATATCTGGAGTTATATATTTTCAAAATATACTTTCAAAACTTAACTCCTAAGTTTTCTCCAAATTCTCTCTGCCTTCTCTCTAATTTATTGGGAGCCCGAGGCCTCGTATTCAATGATCTAACAGCGGATCCTTACTATTAGCATCGTGGTCTATGCATCTATTCGGACAGATTTTGATTTCGACGAAACTCGAATTTGCGCTTAGATTCTACTGCTGTATAATGGAGTAATATGTAATATTGTGCATTTCTACTGTTTAAAACTGCATGAAAAGGAGATTTATGTTTTAGATCTGGTTTTTGATTCAAAACCATTCTGTTTTTCAGCGTTTTGGTTGGATGAAGTTGGGTGTTGGATATTTTTGGTGAGGGTTTGTGATAGCCTTGGGCTCAGGTATGCCTTTAGGTATCAAAACGGGTGTTTTTGAAGCTTGATTTAAGGATCGGAGGCCAAAACCGTAGCTAAAACCATTTTCTGGGCAAATTCAGTCGATTGGACCCCTGAGTTTAGTCGATTGGATCTTGAGTTGGGAGGTTAAGTCGACTAGACTCGAAGGGTCAGTCGACTGAAGTGCCTCGGGTTAAAAAATATTATTTTTCCAGTGTGTTTTTCAGTCGACTGGAGGTTGGGTCCAGTCGATTGAAATACCTGCTGTTTCCTTTGGAAATTTGATGGTTCTTTTGGGGAAAAGGTTGGGCTTCTTTGAGAAAAGGGGGGTTAGCTTTGGTGAAAATCATGTTTTTTGAAGGTTTGGAGTTAACCTGTGGGGTTGAGGCTCAACTTTTAAAATGTTTTGATGAAAATAATGTATTTTCATGCTTGATCTCTATGATCGATGGATTGGATCTTTTATACATATGTTGTATAGTTTTGAAACTCAAGTTTTTACATGTTATGTTTTGATCTCCATGTTGATGGATGGATCTATATATACATGTTTGATGTATATTTGTGAAATGTTTTCATAGTTGAGCCATGATTCAGTTTTTAGAAGATTATCTACATGTATTGGGATGACGTGTATTTAGCACGAGTTGCTCTCGGTGTAAGTCTGGAAACGTGCGCAGCGTATGTGCTATGTACATTCATGTTTACCCTCGTAAATTGAGTTGGTTGGGTGCTTTGTACTCTCGGGTTTTAGGCCCGTAAATTAAGCTTTACGTTGTGCTGTTTCGTATAGAACTTGTGTTCATCTAACCGGTCCCATGACATATGGGGATTAGATAATGGATAAGGGTCTATCGTTGTTACCTCTTTCGTGTGATAGAGTCGATACATAGGATCATATTCTTTTCTTTTCTCCACGATGGTACATTCCATGAGGGAACAATGTTTTGATTACTATTTTTCCATAACTGTGGTGTTTTATTTGTATTATCTGCAGAACATGGTTTCAAAGACTGAAAACCAGGGTTTTATGAAATAAAATCGTTTTGAGACTCGTGATGGTCTGTTGGAAAACTGTTTTGGTTTGTGGTTGAGTTTGCTCCCACCATATGAGTACATATCCTACTTTACAGCTTTATAGTTTGTTTTCTATTGGGTTTTGGCTCACGGGTGAAATTTTTTGTAAAACCATTTTCAGGTGATGCTGTGGATGAGGAGTAGCTTTGGTGGTGCCCGCGGTGGCGGAAGACCTTTATAGTTTTCTTTTTTGGTATGTCTGTTCCTGAAGGCAGGTTTTGTACGGCATAAGGCGATATACTGTATGCATCTTGAAACCGTATGTCTTTTATAAATGAGAGATACACTTTTTCGGTATTCCATTGGTTTCAACAGGCGAATTTCAATGTATCAAAATCTATATTTTCATATAAAACGGATGCTTGGTGGATTTTCACGTGATCCCGAGTTTTGGGACGTGACAAGTGGTTTGGAGAGTCTCAAAATCTGATTTTGCTTTAATTTGGGGTTTAAGTGACGTTTTGGTACCATATTATGCAAGAAAACGCTTTAAAAACTAATTCGGTATATCTTTTTGATTTCCCTACCTACTAAAATCTATTATATCAATAAGATTATGATTAATTTAGTATTCTCATGAATTATCATAACTTTTATAGCAATTGATTAAATAGGTGCAGGCTTTTAACTTAAATTAAGTTAGTTTGACAAGATAAGGCTTTTTGACTTATTTTAGTGTGTAAGAACTTCAATAATGATTTATTTACTTTTGTTGGCCTATACTATTATATTATTATATATATTACTTATTTAGTTCATTTTGGGTTATAATAATACTTGGTTTGTATGATTTTTTTCTTATTTTTGAGTTTAAAAAATCAAAAAGTGACTTTTTGGGCACAAATCCTAAGGTGGTCGGCCACTATGGGAAATTTTTGTCATTTTGTTGTATTTTGTCTTTTTTTGGATAATTAACTGTAATATAAAAGAAAAAAAAATAAAAGCTTACAAGGGGCACAACCCCAGGCTTTACAAACACCACCAAAAAATAAACCAACCAAACAAACAAAAAAGCTTTCGGCTTAGCCATAGCCGAACAACAAAAAAACAACCAAAAGCCAATAAAGAGAGTCTACAATTTCTGCCCCATAAGTTGGAAGATGGAGGAGGAAAGGGACCAAATTTACACAAGTAAGACAAAACCAACCACCAGAGAACCAACAAGAAAGCCTATACAATAAACCAAAGAGGCACAAAACAAAACTAACCGCCCAAACACAGAATAGCCATCTTCAAACCGCAGCAACAGAACCAATTAAGGCCACAACAGTAAGCCAAAAATCAAAGCTCCACTACAGCAGCAGAAGAACATAAGAAAACCAGGGGATGATCCAATTGCGAAACCATCAGCCGTTGAATGATCCATCAAAGGAGCCAAAGAAGGCACCATACAACAGAACCGAGCCTGGATATCACCAGGACCACCACAATAACTGAACCTGTGAAGCAAAAAACAAACAAAAAATCCTCACCACACACGCCCACATATGCACACAGTTCCTTACACAGCCGTAAGGGGAAGGCTAAAAACAAGGATCCATAAAAAATACAATAAACTAAAGGAAAACAGAACAACCCAACTGAAAGGAAGGGCATAACAGAGATAACCCCACAGAGACAGCCAAGACTTGAAATAAACCAACCTAATCCAAACATAAAGCATAGAACCAGTCTACAGAGGAAGCAATGCAAACCAGAAAAGAGAAGCTATGAACACCCCTTATAGCTAGGGCTCAAAAAGCCAAGGCCAAAATCTAAAACTAGTAGAAAATAGAAAACTAAGGTACACCAAAGCAACTACCTCCGAGAAAAGAACATAACCCGAGGCACATTAAGATCCCATCCGAGGCTTCTTCCTTCTAGGGGCTGGCAACCATCGGGACCTGAACACGACAGCCAGAATAAACCAATGAAAGAGCAAATATAACGCACACACCCAGAGAGGGAAAGCCTAGCAGACTAAAAGGAAACACAGCATTCCAATGAACAGGGGACTAATCTCACAAAAAAACCAAACAAGTATATAGCTCAATCTCCAAAAGAAAAAAAGAAGCAATTCTCACTGAAGCACCGCTTGATAGATCACTGCACAAGGAACAAAACAGTTCAAAAGTTAGATAAAACCTCCCAGCACTCCCTCAGAATGTGTTTAGACTGAGTATTTTGTCTTTGTTTTCTTAATTGTATTTAAAACCTTAATTTAGTGTCAAAATTTAGGTTTTTAAAATTTTTTACTATACTAGAGGTAAAATGATCATTTTACTATAATTATGAGAAATTTTGATTTTTAATCTAATATTTCATGTTATTTACTTAATTTAGGATGCTAGGAGTCTTCTCTGAGTATTATGGTTTTGCCTCTTGAGTATTAGTTTTTTTAAGATTTCTGGATCGAGTTAGGGTTTCGGGTATTCTAGTGACCTGAGCTCTTGTTAGCTAATCGTTGCTAATACTAGGGTTTGGGTTGCATCGTTACACGGGTCGTTACAAACTATGTTGTTACAACGAGGGTCCAAACCAGATCATTACAATTCTGTTCCTAAGGCCGCCTGCAAACTCTGCTTGAAACGTGGTGAGGGACGTGGGTCTCAGTCGGGCACACTAAAGGTAGAGAACTCATGTTGGTGTAAAATCTCACGGATACACTTTGCTTGAAGTCACCAACGTGTCACGAGGTCTAACTGGTAGAAATCAAACGGTCTTGGTGAGGCGATCCACCATGACCCGAAGGTTGTGTGTTCTTGAGGCTATCTAGGCAGTCTGGTGATAAAGTTTGTAGTCATTCGTTTCCATTTCCCTTTTAGTCTTCCCCAGAGTTGTCCCGTTCTTCCTGTCACTTGGCCCTGACGTGTTGTATGTAGAGTTGAGTGTCTCTTCCAATGACTAGATCGTTTCCTAGGTAGTCGATCACCTTAGGGTAAAAAGGACATGACAAGATGTATAACGGTGTTAATTATCTGGTCTCACAACCCGTCGTGGCTCGGTGGTTAGATTTTCATCAGTCTCCAAACGTTTATGGTCGCGGTCAAAATACTTCGTTCGATAGCGATGATAGCAGAATCCAAATTCTAATGTTTCGGTGGGAAAAGTTGGCATGAATGTCGATGCATATGGATATACCTCCTTTGCTTGCGTAATAAGTTGGGTGTCTTAAACTCGAGGTTGTCTCTCGTCTTTCACTTTTCAACTCTCGGTATGAACTCTTGCTCCTTGGTTTATCGAATGGGTGAGTCAGCTATGAACTAATATGGAAAAATTTGATTTCTGTCATATGGTGATGTCGCAAGTCCCTTGGTGCGAAGTTGTCATCTCTAACTATAAATTGCTAATGGCATAGTTCTATTTGTTGGGACCTTTGAAAAGATGTGGTTGGTTGGATAAGCCCTTAACCGTTGCTGGAGTCGGGGGTCTTGATATTCAAAACTTGCTGAACGCGAACGTTGATAGACATTCCAAGTCATGACACCAAGAAGAAAATTGATTCATGATTCTACGAGGTGGTTGGGGTTCCCGTGTGTCGTCCTAGTTTTTTCGTAAAAGCGCTAAATCATAATGACGTAATATCCCGATGATTTAGCGATCGTAGGGCCAACAATTATCAAGCGTTTAGCCAACACATTTCGAATGATGCGCTAGACTATACAAGATGTAGCTGAGAGGTTGAAACAGCTTTGGTAAGGAGAACAAATTCTTTACTGAGATTCAATGGGAAAAATTCCTCGATGATTCAAAAGATAGATTGGAGGGCAAGAAGGGAATCACCATTAACCCGATTTGAGAGATCGTTAGAGGATCAAACGCGTGTGGAATAAAAGATTAATGTCAAACAAACAACATTTAAAGGAATGTTCTCTAGGCCAATTTGTTACAACTAGATCTTAAAAAAGAGATGTTAAGCGATGGGTAGTCAAACTAGATATTTGTCTTGAAGTTACGTCGGCCTAAGGCACTTCAATTCAACTATCCAAATCTACTCCCCAGGTTGGGATTTCAAAGTTAAATAAAGAATTCACAAAATTACTTCTGTCGAGTGTGGGATTGAGGTCGTGAGAAGGTGAATGGTGGTAGAGGGTTTGATCAATGTCAAATAGTCGGGATAGAAGGAATGATTTCGAGTGCCACGAATGAAAAGTTGGTTCAAGAATGATGACTTGAATCGAAGGAGAATCAAATGCAGTTTTAGGTCTTCATCTGGACATGGCTCCATAATGAAAATTAAAAAAATAAGAATATTTTCTAGGTTTAAATTTCCAATAGAGTTACTAACAAGACTTGGGTGTAGAGGGGTTATCGACGAACGACACTTGATGGTATTTTTGAGATCCGATGATACTAGAAAGAAGGGTATGCAAGGAACTTCAACCGTGTACGAAGGTTGACACAAAGGCTTGAAATAAACGAGAAAAGGGACTTATAAGGGTGAAGTTTGCGTGGTTTTAACGGTGGCTTTCGTAAAACTTGAGCTACTTCGAGTGCTTCATTATCTTGGGGTTTATTAACTTGTCGGTGGTTTAGTCATCTACCAGCCATCCTAGAATTAAAGAAGGGAGAGCATTAAGATTTTGGGAGTTGTTTCAATTCTTGATTGTTTTCATGTTTTGGGATCTTGTGGAGTTAAATTTGAGATCGTAAGATAACTTGTAGAGATCTTTGATAATAAACACTTGTATTTTCATATCTTTCAAGCTTGGGTACATAGTTAATACAAGGTTTAGAAAAGTTCACAAAACACATACAACACCGAGGAAATGAAAAGATATAACGCCTAACATTCTAAAGCTTAACCAGAACAGATGCGGGTAGAAATGGCAGATGACTGTCTCATGCTCCCAAGTTGCCTCGTAGATGCCGTAACTGCACCACTGCACCTCGACGTGCCATATGTTAGCTGGTCCCCTGTGAATCCAGCTAGTAATTGCCACTGGAATCTCCTAGTACGTCTCTGGAATGTTGAAGTGATCACCGGGTTGTGTGGTCGATGATTCCTCTCTCGTCTCTCAGGCTCTGTGTCTGCAGCAATCTAGCATCCAACATATCTCCAAGCCGTTCTTTGAACCCTTATGGTACCTCCAAACGGAATGCGATCCCCCCACACCTCTCTAAAACTCTCGAGGGACCCATTAAACGAGGAAAAGATTCAGGTTTTCTCCATTCGCACAACGTTCCAAGGCAGATTCTGACATATACCCACTCCCCCCACGTGATAATCTCTGCGGTAGTCTTGATGGCTCCAATAGATAGCTGAATCCGTGGCTTTGTCCTCGTCTGGGTGGTGGTGCCTCTAAGGGGTCGTAAAGAATAACAGTCTTCAAATTCTAATGATGGCCATGGTTCCTCTCTCAGGTTTTGCGTCAGATGTCATCCTAAGAGAAGAGAAGATTGGAAAGAGGAACTTACGGTAAGAATTTTAAGTTATTAGAATTATAAGTGATAAATTTATAATATAGACACTCTACAGAGTTTCTACGCTACAGAACTAGTAGTCTCCCATAACCCAAGGCCTAAAGATTCACTAAACCTAGACTCTGATACCAACTCTAATGCCCTGGCTCCCAGGCACGTCGGGACATACATAAATATAGAATAAAGAGATATTCTAGCCATTTATTCATAGATATGCCATATCATAATACATAATTGAGAGTTCAGTGCTAGTCAAAATACAGTAGCATTTATAGTTTCACAAGGAAATGTAAAATTATAATGATCGTTCGGAGATTGGACAAAAGAAACAAAAGATGCTCTAACTTCTCATCTAAGCCTTGTCATGATCTACCTGCTTTGGGAATTCACCCTAAGATGAACTCCAACATGATATGAATGTAACAATGATAATGCGCATTGTGGTATAACATGCATCTCAAAGTACAACTACTTATAGCATGGTATGGCATGACATAAGTAATAAGTTTTTAAAGCACTAAGTACAATCATTTAAAGCATAGGATACAATTCTCAAAACGTAATTCTAATTTCATGGCATGGTTTCTAATCATCATATAATCATACTCAATCATTTTCATTTTATATTCAAATTAAATAACATAAGTAATTCAAGTCACACAACAAGGGCATGCTCCATTATACACTTGTTAACTCACTAACCAACTTTTAATCATCAACTTAAAAAGTATAGCAGAATTTTGAGTTACTTAGATTTGGAGTTAGGTTTTGCTTTTTGCTCTCAATTTAGATAAAAACATTCTCTATAACTTTTATGTTTAACACTAAGGCCAAATCCTAAGACAACTAGGTGAATTAATTCATATAATTGAAAACGGTTAAGCACTCTACGGTAAAATTACAGAAATAGGGTTTCAATTGATCTCGATTTTAGGGTATCAATTCAAGTCTAAATGAGTCCAATTTTGGATATGGTTTAGTTTAACATGTCCTCTATAAATCTCATGAATAGTGCTCTGGGTAGTTATTTGGAAAAAAAGTTAGAGAAATAAGCCATTTTATAAAATGTATTCAGGCGGTATCAAATACACAGCAGAATCAGTTTTTAACAGAGAGTTTAAAAATGGTTTGGGGGATCATCCAGGGGTTTTTGAATCTAATTTTTGGATAGAAACTAGATTAATGTGTTACCAACACTTTTCATGAAAACCACGTTGGAAGGTCAATAAAAATAGAGGGTTTGGGTTGCTAAACAATGTGTGACAAAGAGTTCTGTTATTCACTGAACCTTAACAGTGACTTTCAGAGGTAATTTGACCTATCAAGGCTCAATATCGTAGTCTTATGTTTGGTGGGTAGTTAGATATACATGTTGTCTACAACTTTCATGTTTTGATCTAAGCTCAGTTCACACTCAAAAATAGGATTTTTAGGTCTGCAATACAGACTGGTCTGTAACTGACACTTTTTCGTAGAAATGTTATATCTCGAGCTCTTCTCACTCAAATCAATTCAAACAAATTTTGGATGAAAGATAACAACAAAACCTTGGTCTAGATATAAGGAACGCACTCAGATCAATTTTCTATAGTTATGATTTTTCTCAAAGTTCGGGGCAAAGAGCTCAAAATCACAAATCTCAGGCCTAACTTAGTTCCTAGCCACCTAGCATGTTGTGTGTCAAGATTTGGTCCATTGTCTTTGCATGCATGTATTATACACTTATGTATCAATAGTACAGAACTCATTTAAGTCATCAAACTCAATAAACTCAACATGCACACACAAATCTCATTACAAGAAGTATTCACAGTCCACATTTTCTTAGCATAATGCCTTTTCGTTCTATAGTTTGGTTCTTATTCTTGGCTCTATTTTTTGAGATCGATTGAGGGAGTTTGGGGTGAAACTAATCAAAGAGTTTTGAAGTGTTTACTTACCTTAGAAAGAGTAGATGATGGCGGGTGATGGACTAAGACTTAGTTTTAACTTTATGAAGCCTCCTTGCTCTTTAGTTCCTTATCCTTCTTCTCCTTCTTTTTCTTTCTTTTTTTCTCTCAAACTTGAAGAACACTAAGAACTCAAGAATATTCTGGTCTTTCTCTCTCTTTTATGCTGAAAATGAGGTGTTGGAGTGGTGACCAAGGCTTGTTTTTATAGCCATTTCAAGTAGTGGGTTTAATGATGCATTTGTAAAATAATTTTTGAATTTTCCCATTTTTGATTGGTTGCATGGCATTTGTTCTTCTCAAGAAATATTTGTGTAAGAAAAAGGGGATGGGGAAGTCGGATGGGGTTTGTTTGAGCAGACCAAATTTGATTTTTGTATTATTTTAATGATTAAATGAGGTATTGGTATAATATTGTGTAAGAAAATACGTTAAAAAATACGTTAAAAATTTAACTTGGTGTATTTTTTTTAGATAATTATTGGTGTATCTTTTTAGTATCCCAACATCTTAAAATATATTAATTTGATAATTATATAATTAGTTTAGTCTTTCCATGATTTATTATAATTTTTATAACAATTGATTAATTAGGTGTAGGCAAATAAGTCACTTTAAGCTAATTTAATAAGATGTGATTTTTTGACTTATTTAGGTGCGTAAGAACTTTAGTAATGGTTTATTCACTTTTGTTAGCCTAAAATATTATATTATTATGTATATTACTTATTTGAATAATCTTGGGTCATAATAATGTTTGATTTGCACATCTTTTTCTCATTTTGAGCTTAAAAATATAAAAAGTGACTTTTTTGAGTACAAATTCCTAGGTAGCTGGCCACTAAGGGGAATTTTTGTCAATTTTATTTTTATTTTGTCTTTTTTTTACTTAATTGTGTTTAAATCTTTAATTTATGGTGTCCATGTGTCAAATTTTGAGTTTTTAAGACTTTTTGGTGTATTATGGTCAAAATGGCCATTTTACTATATTAATTAGAAATTTTAATTTTTAATCTAATATTTCATATTGTTTAGTTAATTTAGGATATTGGGGGTATTCTACGGGTATTAGAGTTGTTCCTCTTGAGTAATAGGTCTTTTTATGATTTTCGGATCGAATTAGGGTTTCGAATTGAGTTATGATTTCTAACTTTTTAGCGACTTAAGATCTCATTAGCTAACAATTGCTAATACTAGGATCTGAACCGAGTCGTTACACTACATGGGTTCAACACCGTTACAAATAAGTTATCTTCAATTTAGCAATGAGAATAGTTGTAAGTAATTCTGCTGGAAAAAATAAACTTAAGTATGACAATATTAGGAATTTGATCTTGAGCAAGGAGATTTGCAAAAGAGATTCCAGTGATGTGTTTTGCTCTTGGTCAAATGTTGGTTTAGCATTGAATGTTGAAACGAGGGGTAGAGGTACTGGCTGAAATTAGCGCCGAGGTAGGTTGAAGTCTAGGAGGGGTATAAGCAAATCCAGGTCCTGATGGCTACCTAAATGTTGGAATTGTGGCAAGACTGGTCACATTAAGAAGAACTATAAGGAAGGAAAAAAGAAGGCCGATGGTGAGTTGGCTAATGCTATTACAGACGAAGTACAAGATGCTTTGCTCATATTAATAGACAGTCCCATTGACTCTTGGGTATTAACTTAGGAGCTTCTTTTCACACTACGGCACACCGAGAAATCATCGAGAACTACGTGGCTGGTGATTTTCAGAAGGTGTATTTGACAGATGGGGAGGCTTTGAATATTGTGGGTACATGTGATATCCATATTTGAGTGCTGAATGGGTCAGTTTGGAAGACAAACAAGGTATGACACATACATAAATTGATGAGAAACTTGATATTCGTTGGGCAATTGGACGCTGAAGGACATTTAGTGACCTTTGTTGGCGGCACAGGGAAGGTCACCAAGGGAGCTATGGTAGTGGCTCGGGGGACAAAGACGGGGTACCTTGTATATGAATTCAAGTATAATGGATACAATAGCAGTTACAAACGGTGGATTAGGCATAAGCTTGTGGCATTAGAGATCGGGGCATATGAGTGAGAAAGGGATGAAGATTCTACAATTAAAGGGTAAGTTACCGAGTTTGATGTCTGTAGAATTTGAATTGTGTGAAGGATGCATCTTTGGAAAGCAGAGGAGGATCAGATTCGTGAAAGGAGGCAAGACACTGAAACCTAAAAGGTTAGTGTTGGTGCACACAAATTTATGGGGACCTTCCTCAGCTGCATCTCTTGGAGGATCATGATACTACCTCACATTCATTAACGACTCGAGTAGGAAGCTAGGGGTTTACTTTCTAAAAAATAAGTCTGACGTGCTTGAAACTTATAAAAAGTATGTGGTGGCTAGTTCATGTGGCCAGAGTTGTCTTTGCCCCGCATACCCCCAGGGTTCGATCCATGGGGTCTCCATCCCCCCTTCTCCACTTAACTATCCAAAAAACATAACTTTTAAAAAGTGAAAGGCCTTGGTTGAAACTGAGACTGGCCTGAAGTTAAAGTGTTTGAGACTAGAGAATAGAG